>VWZK01018896.1:466936-481646 GCA_013396935.1 Baryphthengus martii
CCCATCCCTGGAGTCATTCAAGGTCAGGCTTGATGATGCTCTAAGCAACCTGACCTAGGTAGAGATGATCCTGCTTGTGTAGGGAGGTTGGACTGGATGACCTCTGGAGGTCCCTTCCAGCCTGAAACATTCTATGATTCTATGATTCTATTCAGATGGTTCAACAAAAGCAGTACAAACGTGCTTTCAGTTTAAGTAGATGCAGCAGCTCATTTTAACACTAATAAACAGATATAAATGAAACATTGCCTCCTCCACCCCAATTCATTTATCAACAAAATAGAAACTAATTATTTACAGAGTTACAAAGCATTCAACAAGACCAAGCATTTAGAAATTCTAGCATTTTTCAGAACTTGCTTAAAACTCCAGTTCCCAGACAACATTTTGCATTTTTAGAACCTACTGTGAATGATTTCAGTTCTTAGTGAGCTTCAACACGAGGAAGTGAGAGTAACAGTATTATCCACATCCCTATGCCAACACACAGCCTCCGCTCTATTCCTCTTCATATGGTCAACTCAAAACCTCAGTAAGAAGAGAATATAATATTTATCAGCTAAAGAAAGTTTCTTATTACTCTGCTTGTAAAACCATGACAACCTATTCATGGCTATTATACATTTATTCAAACAAGGTGTTCATTATTATACAAGTTTATTAAAAATTAGCAAATGTATTCTAGTTTCACAGTAGATGTTTTCAATAGAAATTCACAGGCTCACGTGAATTTGTGTAATATCCTACAATCTACTTGCACAGAGAGAAAGTTATGGCAAAAAAGAAAGTGAGTTCATGAAACATATCCAATACTGAAATACCTGCCTCAGATCTATGAGGAATACTTACAAAAATACCATTAATCTTTTTATAATATAATTACATTAATATTGAAATCATATCCAGATAAAATGTTCACATAAGGAACAAATATTAACACCTTCATAGACATAAAACCCTTGAGTCAGACTGAAATAAATTATTATCTACAGGTTAAAAAAGAAAGAAAACAGTTATGGTCGGTGAAACATTCATTGCAATATTGTTTGAGCACCTCTCGAACATCTTCTGAGTAGACTCAGAAGTTTAAGATACATCTGTTAGAAAGGAAAAAAAGAGTTGAGTAAAAAAAAATCCAGCACATATGATTGCAAGAGTGAAATACTTGCTCCTTAGAAATATTTGGAAGTTTTGTCTTTTATTTTAAAAGGGCCAAGATATACTACAGATTAATTGGCTACTTTTCTCCCGCCCGCCCCTGCCCCATACAAGGCAGCACAATCCACTGTAAATCCAACAAATAGACCAGCATTTTTCCCAAGGCACATAATTTACATCTTTACTAAAAATTAGCCTCACCTTTATACTGAAAGAAGATTAGTGATGCCCTGTCAGGATTTGCCTTCTTTCTAAATCTGTAATTTTTAAGGATAAATCAGGTATAGAAAAATTTTCCCTTTTTTATCAGGCTACTTCAGCTATACCTTTTACTTCATGCAAAATCAATAAAGAAAAAAAGTCTTGGAGAGGGGAGAGGGAAAATTCCTCCCAAGAAAAATTTCAGGGGAGAAAAGAGACAGACATAGTAAGATATTTTTGATACAGAGTTTTAATTTTGTAAAAACAAATAAATAGACAGATAACTTAGATTTAGTCAGCCTTCTGTGCTTCTAATGCAAATATTACAGAAAGCTAACAACTTCTGATCACAGAACCGAAGTTCAAAACGCTTCATGTTTTCATTGTTAAAGCTAAGTGAAATTTGGAGATGACTACAGGGTTAAGGTAGATCCAAAGACTATCTTGTCATAAACGTAGGGTTATTAGTAAAAGCATAAAAAAAAATATAACCTGATAGTGTCCATTGAAATAAGACATCCAAATAATAGCTCTGCAGTGTCAATTTAAGTCACAGTCTTCCGTCAAATGTTGTCTTCTGGTGCGAATTTATCTTCTCATACTGGTTTTGATTTTCTTGTTCTTGATGATGCTCCACCTTCTAATTTTGTTGCTCCATTGACAAAGTTTGCTGTAATTTTAAATTAAAGTACAGTAAACAAACACAACCTTGCTTCACATGAAAAGATACAGAAACTAGATCAGGAAAATTAAAAAAAAACAAAAAACAAACCATAAAAAACCAAACCAACACAACCAAAACACTTTGACTTTACAAAGTTGATATGAATAGGAATCAGACAAAAACTGCTTTTACATCTAGTCTCCTATTTCCAGGAGCAACAGCGACTTCATGAGTAGTATTAAAAATAGGGCAAATATAGAGTGGTCCTACCAACATCATTTCTTTCAGGTTCCAGGGGAACCTTAGTGAATTCCTGAGGTCTAACATACATTTAGACTATTGTTTTATTAGCCAGTAACGGACTTAATCCCAGGAATTAAATCTCAATTTACCTTCTCAGAAATTACTTCTACAAATTCTCTGTATATTATATCCTTCTTGTGTTCATTTTAAACATGCTACTACATTAAAGTTGTCTATTCTTCTGTCATCAGAAATAGGAAACAGTAATTTGCTATTTAGTTGCTCAAAATCACTTAAGGTTTTGGAACTCTGTAGTGTCTCCCATCAGATATATTTTGAGTTAGATGGGAATTAGAAAAAAAAGTAACAGTAAGGGGAGAGACTATCTTTCTGACAATAGTCTATGTCTTTTCAGCTGGGGCCACTTACATGGTATACAACTTTTGGGATTTAGATGTACACAGAGATTTGATACAATGGATGGTACATTCTAACTGAAGCATTTTTATTTGTTTTTTTCTTTGTAGTAAGTAATAAAATTTTAGCATTAGCAAGTAAGGATAAAATATAAAGATCTTGAATTTTAGGAAAGCACTAAACAAATAATTAGTTTAAAAAACTATAGGTATTAATGTCATAAAGCGATACTATGTCCTGTATAGACATGGGGCGGGGGGGAAGTTTAAAGAGATTACCATCTCAGGCTTCTTGGAAAATTATCAACAGTTAATATCCATTTTTAAATTTTCTTTTTTCTTCCCCGTCCCCCACCTTCCCCATAAATTCTGTTCTACTATTTTTGTGAAAAGAAGATAGAATAAAGAACAAAATTTCCCTTTCCTTAAATACTCGAGTGAAACATCACCCAGCAAAATTCTTCAAAACACATTACCATCCTGGATTGTTTTATTAAAAGGTATTTTGAAATGCCACATCGTACAAGCAAGAATGTCTACTAGCCTCGTTATACCTCACAGGGAGTACATTCAAGTTTCCGTCTGCTATGGAAAAACCTGGATTCTCTACTCTTGCCAGACCAAATCCAAATGTGAGGACAGATAAAGTTAGGGTCAACAGTCGAACCATTACGAGAAGTAAAGCCTAAATGGTAAATCTGAAAACAAAATAATGACATTAATTTCCTTTTTCCTTTTAGTTCATTTTTTTTTTTCCAATAAAGTCAAATGTACAAAGAATTTTTCAGTAAAACTCTCTTGGCAATGATAGGGAAATGTTTGCAGAGGGAACCAATAATTACAGAAAATCCTGGTTGTTGGCAAACATTCAGTCCTTCCTCACTACACAATCTTGAGACTAGAAACCACAATGAAGTGAAAAGATGCATCTAAAGTTGGCATTCAGGCTGTAAGCCATTTATAAGTAATGGTGATGCTATAAAACCAGAAAGCTGCTGCTAAACTTACAATACACATTTATTAAGCAGTTGGAAGATCAAGACAATATATATAATTTTTAACAGCTAGATGTTTATAGCCCAAGAGAAGGGAATCAGATAGCTGATAAGGAACAAATGACAATTATTACACTTTATAGCGAAGAGACAATCTCTTAGCCATCCTGCAGACCTCCAGAACCTAGAAGTTTATGCCATAGGATGTGGAAAAATACACTGAAGAACATTTTTTTTTCAGCGGAACAATAATTAATTTAGAAAATTGGTATTATCACTGCCATTAAGATTTCCATAGGAAAAAGACTTCATATTGTGTGCCTAATGAATGGATTAAAAGAAGACACTACCAATGTGAAAATGGTGTCTTTCTAAAATTTCCAGTCACTAAAAAAAAAAAAAAGAAAAGCTTTTTCAATTGATTTCAAACTCAAAGAAAATGTACTTTAAATATCTCACAGTATAAGACTGCTTAATAAGCAACTCTCTCCATACCCTCCTCCAAAAAAAATGTGGATTAAAGCTACAGTGTCTGGATGTAGAGAAAAAAAGAGAAACTCAGAGGTAGGAAAAAACCCCAAGTATTTGACATCGTGTTGTTTCTACAGTTTACTTTATAAGTTCTATGTGTTGTAATAGAAATAAAATGCCTTAAATACTTCTGCAGTCCATAGCTATGAAAACCAATTTCCATTTCCAGTTATTTAAACTGTGATAAGATTGCACATGGGATAACAGATTTCCAGTCCAAGAAAGACATAGTTGCTTTTCTGACCATTACAGTCTTCATAAGACAGGAAAATATGTTCTCCTAACCAGAGTATTTAGCCTTCATGCTTTTGGATGGCATACAATAAACAGCAAAGAAGCTCATAGCTTCAAAACCCTCACAATTAAATATGACGTACAAATGAAAGACAAGCTAAGGTTCTCCCACTTTCCCTATTTCCATCAGTAAACATGGATTTTTTTGAAAAGAACATTGAGAATACCTATTCAAATGTTAGCTTTAAGGAGCAACACAAATGAATCTTGTGACAAAACCAGCAAGAGCAGCAGCATTACACTGCCTCAAAGGAGGCTGCCTGTATATAAGGGATTGCATGAAAGCAAGCAAGCCTGGTTCATGATAATCTCTTCCAGCTGGGCTGTCACTCAGGAAAAGGAAGAAAGAACAAGAGATGAGAACACATAAATGGGACAAGGCTGCTTTATTCAAAGTAGAACCTCCAAAAAGCCTTTGCATTCAAATGGTAAAACACATCCAGGCCTTCCTAGCACTCCCTCATGGTTAGATATCTCAGTTCCTCATCTCCTTGCCTTCTCAAATGCATTACTTTTCAACACAAAAATTCTTAGAGTAGTTGAGAATCTTACTCAAAAGATTCTCAGAATCTCAAAAGATCTAACTGGAGACATCAACTATATGTTTTGAGACATCACCTTCTCTGTTGTAGTTACTTGCCTTTCTCACCAAGAGGAGAGACCTACAAGAACTTACACGGAATGTTCCTTTTATTACTTCTTCGATTAACTGCTTTTAAAAACAAATGTCTCTACATAAAAATGTTTATGAACATTTAAGCAAACATGCAACTTACAGAATTAGAAGCCAATACGTAGATATCTGAGATGGGACTTCAGCAAAAGCTTCAGCAAAACCTTACGATGATGATGAAGTGGTGTCTTGCTTCCTTGACTCTATGTAATGGCAATGACTTGCTTGTGAATTCAAAGCAGGGGACGGTTGCTACCTCAGTACTTTTACATACATGGAAATCCATTTATCTGCAATTAGTAAGCAAAGTTCTGAATTTTTAATTAATACATGCAACATTTACTGTTCTTGCTTGTTTTCATCACTGAAGTTGAAAAGACATGAGGCATGAAAAATGAGTTCCACTAAATAGTGAGGTACCATCAGAATTAGCCCCAGCTGTTGCAAACTATAAAACAGAAAAGTTAGAAATTTTAATGAAATTATGAAGAAAATTATCTATCTATTCAAAATGGACATGCAAATACTTACTTTAATATATAGGCACCAGAGATATGAGCAAAGTAAAGGCAAATATAACATAGGTGCCTTGGAATATCTTCCTAAAATTAGAGAAATTCTAATATATGTTGTTACAATTTAGTTATATTTCCCAAATCATATCATTCATCAGGTTCAATTATTTTTCACACTACTGTGTACATTTCTGAAAAGACTATCTGAATTGAAATCTACAGACCACCTAGGCAAAATTATATAGGAAATGCAAGCAATTAAAATATATAAATAGTATAGAAATAACTGAGCATGTAAATATATCTATTTCTATAGTTAATATAAATGAAAATATTTATCATTGGAAATAATCGATATTTAATTAACAGTACTGGTAACTTCTCTCCATACCTTTCGGATCTTTTGGAAGTATAGCCTATTGGCTTCACGCACTGCCAGAGCTATCTGGCAAATATAGAAGAGTTTTACCTGAAAACTAAACAATAAATCAGGTTAACAAAACATAACATGATGAGGTTTTAATCTTTCACCATGAGATACAAGATTTTGTGTCATTATGTTCAATTAATTCATTCTGACTCATCGCAGTTTATGATTCCTAAATCACAGGAACCGTAAATACAAAACAGCTCTGCAGTGACAGTTTTTTGTATCAGCATCCATAATCTTCTTGATAGCAAGTTCTGAATCACCTTTTGAAACAGCAGGAAAGAAAAAACACCAAAAAGCTTAAGTCACAGAAACGTACTGTGAGCAGTGGAACTACCTTCCTAAGAAAAAAAATGCATATTATCCACCTTCCTTCTACCACATTTGCTGGAGAAACAGAGGGGTGGAATGGGGGCCTCTGTGTGTGTGTGTACATGCTAACATGGTGAAGTTAAAGAAAGGTAAGAACACCTAAGTATCTCTTGGGTAGGTATTCAATTCACCAAGAACTACCTCT
This sequence comes from Baryphthengus martii, assembly GCA_013396935.1. NCBI lineage: Eukaryota > Metazoa > Chordata > Aves > Coraciiformes > Momotidae > Baryphthengus > Baryphthengus martii. The sequence continues at coordinate 473,574 of VWZK01018896.1, forward strand.
GGATAAAACAGCTGACAGTTTTCTAACCCCAAAAAAGTATTTTCATCTAGTTGTAATTCTTACAAGGCTGCAATGTTATTAGTGGTTCCCCAAAACCACTTGGTGAGGTAAAACTCAGCTGACAAACAGAAATTCACCACTACAGTAATATTTTTTTTTTATCTTCTAAATATATCTTATGAATCTAATGCAGCAGATCTCATCCACAGATATTTTGAGTAGGGGATGAATATTTAATATCTGCTTTTATAGAAAACTATAAATTATATTGATTGAAAGATTCAGTGGGTTATAACATTAATACATTGAGGAACTATTACTATAAAAATATCATAGAATTATTTAGGTTGGAAAAGACCCGTAAGATCATTGAGTCCAACTGTTAACCTAACACTACCGAGTCTACCACTAAACCAAGGTCTATCTGCACTTTTGTCAAAGGACAGAAGAGTTGATCGTGACAGGGCTTCTAAATGCTAAATCATTCCTTGTGCCATGGCTTACACTTACCTGGAAGAAAAACTCTTAGCAACTGATGGCTAAAAATAACATGTTTATAAAAGGAAATTATATTCCAGTAATAAACTTACATCTAATATGTACTCCTAGACTAGAGCATGCAAATTAATAGCTACAAGCATGTAGATGATTGTGCCAATGTCTTTTGGACCATAGTCAGAAAAATGAACGTGCTCATTGTTGTCATCTAAAAAGAAAAAAAATAAGGGTTTTTTTTAATATTTTTATGAAGGAGTACTCTATGCAAGTGAAAAAAGGCAGTAGTGACCGCTGTTCTTGGAAGTTATGTTAAATTGATACAGGATACTAGTTATAACTTTTAAGGTTTTGAAACTTACTTTTTATGCCTGATTAGAGAACTTGGAACCTCTTTTTCTTCAATACAATGATATAGTTACACACTTACAATGAACTATTGAAAGCAGTATACACTGACCTGTAGCTTCAATCCATTTCTTTCATTTAGGCCATCAGAAAAGAAAGGAAAGAAAAAGAAAGTAAAAAAAACCAAAACACACCACCACAAAGGAAAAAAAAACCAAGAAGCACAACACGTCCCCTGCACCAACACCATCCTCCCTACTTTAGCAGAGATAAGATTTCATCTTAAGAACCATGAATCTCTATAAGACAAAAAAAACTACATAGAGGGGATCCACATCATAAGCTTATTGCTAAATGACACATGGATTTTACTTTTGTCTCTGCTATAGTTTTCTACTCGATGCTCCAATATCAGTAAAGCAGAAGTCCACTGACTACGTGCATCTCAAGTATTCAACATTAAACATCTCAGCAAACATTTGCAAGAAATGCTTTATATTCATTTCTGCAAGAAAAGTTGATTGATGCATTATTTTGAACATATTAAATGCAGTCAAGAGTGCTGTGTTATTTGGAACGATCGCAGCACAGGAGTCTCAAGTTTAGAAGTCAAGATTAGAACAAAACTCCTGGAGTTTGCTAATTTCTCTGGAGCTTAGTTCCCCACTTAGAACAATTCTACCACAGTACTTACTTTTGCGAAGATATTGAGCAGATTAATTCCTGGAAAGAATTCAAAGTTATCAATATCATTAAGAAAAAAAAGAGTTATCAAATAAGGAAATTCCACTAGCTGCTTACCACTCTTGTATATAGCACAGCAGGTACAAAAAAAATTGTCAAAGGAAATATCTGTGGAGGAAACAGAATCAGTACTTTCTCCCTTTGTTATTTAACAAACATTACTGAGTTAGCAACATCAGTTACTTGAGAACAGTGATGATCACATCCAATCCATTACTACTGACATATGAAATCATGAATAAGCAATAGATCTATAGAAGACTATGAAAATATTCTGTTACTTGATAACTCCTGTTGATTTTATCAAAACCTGGAAAGAACATGTGCTTTTCACACTAAAATGCAAGTTAGTAGCAGTAGGGGGAAAATAACCCATTATGACTCACAAGCAAGAGGGAAAACACGAGAATGCTTCAATGAATATAATAGTAGTCAATCCAAAAGCAGACAGACAAATATAAGTTCTGCTATATTATAAAAATGACGTGAATTGAAGTCTTGAGGGGAAAAAAAGAGAGTAGTTTTTAACAGTTAAGCTTTTTCATTGCAAGAAAAAAAAACCAAAAAGATTTGATTTAATCTCACCAGTGGTATAGGTGACATTGTCCTGCACAGCAATAAAGATGATGGCGTACTTGGCTAAGACCTGAAATTCAGAAAGAAACAAAGAAAAAAATATCAGATTCTCCCAACAAGCTAGACAATAAGCACCCAAAACTAGATTATGCCATCAACAAATGTTCTCCCATACATGATTTAAATCAAAAAGGTCCCTAAAGGGTTATTCATCTCTCACAAATGTGAAGACTCACCTTGTGGCAAATCCTTTAACATTTGCTGCATAGGGTCAGGACTTGAATTATGTCCTTGTAGCTAAGGATCAAATTACTCACTGTTCTACTAAATAACATTTTGAAGTGTTTAGAAGTGTAAATGGCTTTCATTTATTTCAAATGCTAAAACAGTCTCTAAATTAAATCAGAAGGAAAGTTTCACCCAACTTTGCAGGATATTAAAAGTGATTTATCAATTTATTGTAGGATATATCAAACATTTTCTAAAAATTACAGTACAATCAAAGTATACCAGTGGTATACTTTTATGTTACTTTTCTCCAGTGACAAAACTATGATTTTTCAAAAAAAAAAAACCAAAACAAACCAAACCAAACCCAAACCTTGGCTGGATGGTCTCACTCAGAGTTGTGGTCAATGGCTCAAACTCCAAATGGAGAGCTGACAAGTGGCATCCCTCGGGGGTCAGTACTGGGACCAGGGCTGTTTAACATCTTTGTCAGCAAAATGGACAGTGGAATTGAATGCTCCCTCAGCAAGTTTGCCGATGACACCAAGCTGTACGGTGTGGTGGACATGCTGGAGGGAAGGGATGCCATCCAGGCTGGAGAGGTGGGCCAGTGCTAACCTCATGAAGTTCTGAAGTTCAACAAAGCCAAGTGCAAGGTCCTGCACCTGGGTCTGGGCAATCCCAAGCGAAAATACAGGCTGANGCTCCAGAGAGACCTTATAGCGGCCTTCCAGCCTCTGAAAGGGGCCTACAAGAAAGCTGGGGAGGAGCTGTTTGCAAGGGCTTGTAGTGATATGACAAGGGGTAATGGTTTCAAGCTGGAAAAGGGTAGGTTTAGACTGGATGTCAAGAAGACATTTTCCACAGTAAGGGTGGTGAGACACTGGAACAGGTTGCCCAGGGAGGTTGTGAATGCCCCCTCCCTGGAAGTGTTCAAGGCCAGGTTGGATGGGGCCTTGAATAACCTGGTCTAGTGGGGAGTGGCCCTCCCTGTGGCAAAGGGGTTGGAACCAGATGATCTTCAAGGTCCCTTCGAACCTTAACCATTCTATGAAACTATGAAACCAAAAAACCCAACACTTTCAGCCATCCTTACCTCTTCAAAACGTCCTCCCGCTCCCGTGCTGCAGTATATTTAGCCCTTAGCTGTAACAATGGAATTGTTTATAATGTGAATTACTGTCTGATCCTACAACCAAGTGATAAGAGGTAAATGTTTGCTTAGAGTGGTTGAAAACATTTAATTATCTGGTTTACACAACTTCAAAAACCAAACAGTTGTGCTAATGTAACTGAATGCCTGGTAAGCTATATAGCACAGGAATATAAGTGAAAGAGAAAAAACCAAACCAAAACAAAAGCCACCCAGGTTCCTTTGCTGGGAGGGCGAGGGGAAGCCACATGAAATTACACCCTGCACTGCCAATAGTAAGTAGAGTTATTCTGTTCACAAGCACTCAATTATCTAGTTCATAAATCAGAGAAGTACAACAGATGCAATCTGAAAAAAAAAATGTATTTTTCTACATCGGTTATCTTTTACGCTTTCTTTTAAATTGATCTTCATAGATATGACTTAAAGAAACACCCACTGAAAAAAGAAAGCTATGTTCTTCAGACGTTACACCACCTAATTAGAAGTGTAACTAGACCCACTCAGGTCTATACAAAATAAGCGTTAATTTATTCAGGTACAAAGTAAGAGGCACAGCAATGCAAAAGAAGATCCTCTGTAATGCAACAGGGTGTAACGAATATCAACTCACACTTTTTCCTCTAAAAGAAATCACCATCAAAATAAAAAGAGTCACCCTCAGGGAGCAGCATAGTCCTTTCCAATACATGTAGAGTTACAGAAATATGACTTCTGTGGTGCATACAAAGGCCAAGTTAAGACAAACGGAATTCCAAGATTGAACTCCAGAAAACATATTTGTTTTTAACAGCAAAAAGACACAGAGCAATATCTTTTTTAAACTATCATCTATAAAGATACAGAAAAAGTTCCATTTGGGTTCCCAAACTGGGCTTACTTTGTTCATTGTGCTAACATTTACTTTCTTTCTTAAAGCCTTTATCACCTGAGCTGTGTAGCCTTTTCCAGTTACTTATTTTCATCCCAAGATTAAGTTCTGCATTTAATATATTAACTTCTCTTACATACTCCTCCATAGACGACACAACTTATTATACCTCAATACTGCATTTGTCTACCATTTAGAGGGAAATTGTCTGACCATCACAACTGCTTTCTCTATTTCTGCCCAGTATCCTTAATGTTTTCAGAAGTGGGTCTAGATATAGATAGTGAAACAAAACACCTACATGTAAGTATTTTAATCTCAGAATTCAACAGTGCTTTTAATTGAAAATGACCTGATTTTTAATTTTATCCATCTGATGAGAAATGTTGAACTATTTCAATAAAGTATTTAAGTTGTAATAACAATAGTATTTCAGGAAAGTATTTGTCTATCCAGAATTTACACTCTATTTACCAAGCCTTATCCCATACTCAACACCAACGTAAGATGTTCATACACCAACACACACAAGGCTCTTGTCCCAAAAATGGAAAAAAGATGCCCAAGCGAGATGCCTCATTCAACACCCCAGAAACTAACAAGAAGCTTGCACATGGAAATAAACTTTACAATAACTTTCAAATACAAAGGCAAAGAGAAATTCAGAAGTTAGCCTGAGACTGTCTAATTCCACATTTTTCTTCTGTTTATCTATCACTAGGGAGCTGACCCAACAACAGCAACAGCCTAAGCAGAAGGGAGCCTAGCAGGTTTTGACTACTACCCGGTTAAGCAAACTCAAAACAACTGAGACTGTCCAAAAACCTCTTTATAACAGTGTTCCCAGCTGCTTTATCACGGGCACTTTTGAACGGAGGAGGCAAGAAGTAGACTCAGCAGAGCCATAAATCGACTCTAAGCAAATGGCCTTGTGGAGTTTTGTCACTCAGGAGACTGGAACTGAGTAAAAAAGCGTTTATGGGAGGGTGCTAGGAATGAAACACATGCAGAGATGAAGGAAAACCGGACGAGAAAATAGCAGCAACGTGACAGAAAAGGGTAAGAGAAGGGTTTGCACAGTGAGAGTAGGAGCTGGCAAAGCCAAGAGTAGAGGCGCCGGGGGGTATGTGAGCTGGGGCAGCAGGGACAAGTGAAACTTCCTGCACTCGGACGACAGCCCAGACACGGAGATGAGGGTGCCCGAAGAGGGTGTCACAGAGCCAGGCCTCGGGCTAGAGAGCAAACAGGGACATAAGCCGCCAAAGAAGAAGGGAAAGGCAGATGGAACCGGAGGGGATAGAGCAGGGCTGCTCAGCAGCGAGACTGAAGCGAACGGGGTGGAGGGTGGGGGGTGTACTGGGGAAGCTCCTGAGCGGGAAGCCGAGGCCGCCACGGCTGCCCCACAGCAGGACCAGGTGCTGCTCGACTCGGCAACCACGGGCCTCTCACCCCGCCCAGTACCTCAAACATGAACCCCAGTGGGACAGTCATTACCAAGCAGGATGCGGCATCCATATGGTTCTGAATGACCAACTCACGGCTTAGCACTGCCGGGCTCTTGTTTTTCCTGAGAGCCTGGCGCCCGGGCAGACCCACCGAAGGAAACAACCCCCCTCCCCATTCCCGAGCAGCCAGCATCTCACGCATGGTAAATACCGCGGGCACAAAAGGCCCACCCCCTTCCGAGCTGTGGCCAATGAGACTTAAGATTGCTTATGACTGGCAGTCCTGGCAAGTAATCGTTAGGCGGTCTGAAAGGGCGGTTTCGAAGAAGACGGTGCTTCGGCGGCAGTTGGGCACTTGCGGCGGAAGACGAGGTCCGGTATGAATGACAGGGATCCCTGCCAATCCTATGCGCGGGCGGCTGGGGTGTGCTGGGCAGGCCGCCGCCGCGTGCCTTAGTAGGGCGGGGTTTGGCTGGGGCCGAAGGCGGGCTGCTCGCTGAAGGCAGCGGTGTCCGCAGGGGTTCGGTTCGAACCGGCCTGGCCTGGCCTGGCGTCGCCTCGCCCAGCTCAGCCTGGCCTCTGTGGAGGCCGAGTTTGCACGCCAATGGCGGCCGGGTAGCTCTGCTCTCATAACACTTGTGAGGCACGTTGGTGGGTCTGGTGAGAAGAGGCTCCTTCCTTAGCCCGCTAGAGCGGAGCCATGGTCTCTCACGCAGGGCTAGACAAAAGGGAGCAAGCTACCGACAAACTCCCTTTTACCCCCTGAAAATGGAGAGAAAGCTAATTCAGAGTGCTTTGATAAATGTGGATATTTGGCCATCTGGCTGGAATTCTGGGGGAAAGCCATAAAAATTTATTTTAAAAAAATGTCAAGGAAAGTGTGAAGGCCAGAGGATGATGTGGCACTCCAGAGAACAGGATTGGAAGAGAAAATTTCAGTCACACTTAGCAACTGGGTATCTCCCCCGCTGTGCTTCGTGAGAAGAGGATCCACCTGGGTTCAGTTGCCAGATAGGACCTAAAATCCAGCTCAGCCATAAGCTGATTCGAAGAAGTTTCACTCAATAGTCTATTAAGGCTGTTAAGTTGGTATTCTTCAATACCGGCTTCAATACTTCTCACCAGTAAACTTCTGACCTCTCGGGGTGTGGGGGTGTGTGTGACTAGTACCCACACCAGCCGCAGCTGTGGTGCCTCCTTGTCTTCAGGACAAAAGCTAAGATAAGATCTCCCTGAGACTCCCAGATTGTCACCATTTTCCTGTACAAAGCTTCTAACTATCTGTTAACTATGCAGATGCCTTTCAGCTTACTCTAGCCACTGTTAGTTTTTGATTATTGAATGCTTAATGTTTACAGAAACTTTTTTAATATGCCTGAGTTTGCTTTCTGTTAAATGTTCTGCTTGATTGTTGGGCTTGGATATTATTGTACTCCCTCACCCAGCCCTATTTTGAGTTTCAGGCTAATCTATTCAGAAACTGGATTTTACATTTAAAATTAAGAATTGACACAAAATTCGGCGCTTCCAAACCCCCTTCTTTCTGATGCTCCTCACCAAGGTGGGAGGCTAGGTGAGGCTGGGTAAGGATTCCGAGATAAAAAAACAGTCACAACAAAGTTGCTATTAAGCAGGCATTATTTATTGCAGCACTGGGGATCGCTCCAACAAGTTAGCAAACCATACCAACTAATATATAGGAAAACAGACCTATTCATCAGATTTCCTGGAAAAGGCTGTCTTATGCGAATGAGTTCCCAGAATTCATTTACATAGTCTGAGCATGTGTAGTAAAATTAGGGTTAGGATCTTTTCCCCCTCCAGTGGTCGTGCTTAAGCTTCCTCAGCGTTTGCCAGTTGAACTTTGGGTTTCCTTTGCCCATACATGGTGATGGAGTGTGATCATCCAACCCTCAGCCTTGGAATGCTTTAAAATGGTTAGTTTAAATTAGTTCCCAGGTGGCATCTTCCTCCACTTATCTTGACGACTTGAGTACCTGTTACCAATGGTCCTCAGGGAACAATCAACTACCCCAAGACCTATTTGTTCCTTGCTAGTCAGGGGTTGATGAACCATCACAAGGCATGTTTAATGTTTGCCAGGCAAGAAGCTGCAGGTTTTGTGCAAGTGAGGTTTAAGAAAGGAATACAAGTAAGGAATATCAATCTTTTCAGAACCGAAAAGGAGTGATAGTGGCTAGAGTAAGCTGAAA
>VWZK01018897.1:0-39086 GCA_013396935.1 Baryphthengus martii
CACCTTAGCTAGAAGAGCACACTGCTGCCTCATGGTTAACCTGTTGTCTACCAGGATTCCCACATCCTTCTCAGTGGAGCCGCTTTCCAGCAGGTCAACCCCTAACCTATACTGGTGCGTGGTGTTTTTTCTCCCCAAGTGCAGCACTCTACAGTTGCCCTTGTTGAGCGTCATTAGGTTTACCTCTGTCCAACTCTTCAGCCTATCCAGGTCTTGCTGAATGACAGGCAACACAGCCTTCTCATATGTCAGCCACTCCTCCCAGTTTCCTATCAGCAGCAGTCTTGCTGAGGATACACTTCATCCATTAATCCAGGTCATTGATGAATAAGTTGAGGAAGACTGGACCCAACACTAACCCCTGGGGAACACCGCTAGCTACTGGCCTCCAACTAGTTTCTGCACCACTGCGTAAACCTTTCAGCTCTGTCATTCAGCTAGTTCTTATTCCACCTCACTGTTCACTCATCAAACTCACACTTCCTAAGTTTACCTATGAGGATATTATGGGAGACAGTGTCAAAAGCCTTCCTGAAATCAAGGTAGACAACATCCACTTCTCTCTCCTCATCTACCCAGCTAATTGCACAGTGATAGAAATCTATCAGATTGATTTCCTCCACATGACCTCTAGAATGATCTATTCTATCACCCTTCGAAGGATGGTGGTAGGACTGACTGGCCTGTAACTTCCTAGGTCCTCCTTCTTGTGCTTTTTGAAGACTGGAGTGACATTTGCTTATGGAATCACAGAATCATTCTGATTTGATGAGATGTTCAAGATCATCAAGTCCAACTATTAACCCAGCACTGCCAGATCACCACTAAACCGTGTTCCTAAGCGCCATATCTACATGTCCTTTAAATACCTCCAGGGATAATGACTCCACTGCTTCCCATATCTACACGTCTTTTAAATACCTCCAGGGATGATGACTCCACTGCTTCTCTGGATAGCCTGTTCCAATGTTTCACAACTTCTTCAATGATGAATTTATTTCCTAATATTCAATCTAATCCTCCCTTGGTGCAATTTAAGGCCAATTCCTCTTGTTCTATCACTTGTTACTTGGGAGAAGAGATCAATCCCCACCTCACTACAACCTCTTTTCAGGTAGTTGTAGAGAGTGATAATGTCTCCCCTGAGCCTCCTTTTTTTTCAGGGCAAACAACCCCAGTTCCCTCAGTCACTCTTCACAAAACCTGTGCACTAGACCCTTGAGAAGCTGCATTATCCTTCTTTGGACATGCTCCAGCACCTTAATGTCTTCCTTGTAAGGAGGGGCCCAAAACTGATCACAACATTCGAGGTGTGGCCTCACTAGTGCTGAGTACAGGGGAACAATCACTTCTGTAGTCCTGTTGGCTACCTTATTTTTGATACAAGCAAGGATGCTGTTGACATTCTTGGCCACCTGGGCACACTGCTAGCACATACTCAGACCGCTGTAGACAAGAACTCCAAGGTCCTTTTGCTGTCAGGCAGCTTTCTAGCTACTCCTAATCGAGCCTGTAGTTAGGGTAGCATGGAGTTGTTTTGACCCAAATGCAGGACACAGCACTTGGCCTTGTTGAATCTCATACCGTTGGCTTTGGCCTATCAATCTAGCCTGTTCAGATCCTCTGTAGAACCTCAAAGTCCTCCAGTCCTCTATGTCAGATGCTATTTATCACTGTTCACTTAAATTTAGGAGAGCTCATAAATAATATTTCACCTTATGTTTTTAGTAAATATTTTTCTTTTATCATGTATATTAATGTTTTCTGGTGTTGACTTATTTAAAGAAGTCTTAGTACTGTTGATATAAAATCAGACCATCTCATAGACATTTGATACAAGGAGATTATTTATTCATATCTTCATCTCAGGAGGTTGTTTTCTCTGAGTTTGTTATTTTCTATTTTGATCAGTTCTTTGGAGGACAAATTATCTTGAGTTACAGGACTAATGTAGGAAATAAATAACAGCATTTGATGACCTGTTTAACTTTCTCAGTATTCCCAAGTCCACAACCAGTGACGTTATGTGTAGATGGCATAGCTCAGTATTCAGAAGAGGTTTCTTTCACAAGATTTGCATGCAAAAGATAGAGTCTTTTTTAATACATTCTAATGCATTTTGATTTTTCATATCAAAGTTGCAGATTCAAAAATATTTCAAATGCCAAAGTATGAGTAGCTTTCTGCATATCCATGTTATAAAACCATCTTTGATCCAAATACTTTACAGCTTCAACAGACAAAGCAATCATTGTATCAAAGAAATTTAGATACATTAAGATAAATTATGCAGCCATCTGTTAATGATTTGTGAACTGATTACCAGTGTTTTATTTCAATTTACTAATAACCAGTTCTGAAATTTACCCCTTGCCTGGGTTAAGCTGGTGAATTTTAGTAGTGAAAATTTAATCTGAGCCGCTAGGTAGTATGAACCAATTTTCTTCTTTGAAATAACTATTTTGATTTATATCACCTGAACTTCTGGTCCTTTTTTGGTCCGCATCACCAAAGATTCTCCCTGCCATTTATATCTAATTTAAATCTTTCCTCACCACAGGAACCCACTCTCTGGTTTTCCCTCTTGTCTTTGTAAGACTGGATCTGAGGAAAGAGTAAGACACCAATTAAAAGAAGAGACCTTACCCACAACCCTGAGTTCTTCATTGCTGCTGCTTCCCCAGTGTGTGGATCTTCTTGTGACCATGCACGTTGGTTGGTTGGCTGGTTGCTTGTTTCTGAGACATAATGTTCATGCATCTTCTTCCTAGCTCAGTTCACTGCATGGCTGCAAAAGCAGCTGATGTTGCCATAAAGGAAGATAAAAGAACAGGAGGCAGAGTTGCTTTCTGCATGGCAGCCCCTAGGGTTGTTGGATTGATCTGGTGGTGGAGTGCGTATTGAATACTTTGAACTGAGTGGGTAAAATAGGAGTGAGGTAACTTAGATTCTCTGTGCCTTCTTCCTGTTTTTATTCTAGAAAATGCATTTAGCTTAATGCATAAATCAGAAAAATATGCCTTTGAGTTTTTAGCACCTAAAGTTAATTTGTTGATTAACTGTACAATAATTCAGGACAGTTTGATTCCAGTATTTCAGTGTGTAGCTTCATCAGTTTAATGTGCAGTGGAAGTGCTGTCTTTCATTAGTGCATCACACAACAGTTTTGATCTCTCAACTTTTATCCTTTCTGTCATGTTTCTTTAAAAGAAAAAAAAAAAAAATCAAATGACCATAAATAGATTAAGGACTCTGCTATCAAAGCATAGCTTTGAAGGCAAAATATAAACAAGGATGTAGAAAATATGATCTTCTTCCTATTGGGCCCTTCTTCTCAAATGTACTGTCAAATTCACAGTATTGCAGCTCAGAGTGTTGCTGAAGAGGGCTGTGTGGTTCAGGGCTGCAGGGAGCTCAGGATGGAAGCAGTGCAGTGGTAAGAGTAGGGCCATGATTTGGGTATGTCATACTTAGCATGACTGTGTTGCGATTAAGATCCCTAGATGGCAGTGCTGGTGGCAGTTCCCTCTCTGCCAAGTTCCAGAGAAGGTTTTTGCCCCTAAGATTTGGGTACTGCCTTCTTGCAGGGAAATGTTCCTGTGACTAGGGCGTACCAAGGATGAGGAAGAGGTGGGGAGATGTTGCAAAGGGGAATCACAGGGGAAGGTGGTTTCAGGCTAGTGAAAGCAATCAGAGCCTGTTGGTACTGGTGTTCCTTAACTATTCATTTTCAATTATTCAAAATTTGGTTTTTACGGAACAAGAAATCATCTGCTCTTTTAATTAGAAACCTTGAAGAAACTGAGTTATCCATCCTCTCAAAAACTCAGACTTCCTGAAGTCACAACAGGGGTGGTCTCAGAATAAACATAATTTCAGAAAGAGTGATTTGAGGATTTAGTCAACCAGATCCAAGCGGCTTTGGATAAATCACCTACTAACTATTTGGCTTCTAAATTATGAGACTAAATCATGAATAACAGATGTTTCATGATGTGGACTGACTAAGGGCTAAGTACTTCTATGAGATCTGAATATTTTAGATCATGACTGCATCCTCAGTAGCTGGGGATAGTGATAACCACCCTGCTTACTCCTGCTCACATATCTTATGCTGGAGATGAGAGTGTAGTTTGGTGTTGCTACTGAGGCTCTTGCTTCCAATTTTTTAATACCTCTCTGTAATTTTGTTAGAAACTTCAATTTTATTTCCCCTCACCATATTTCCAAAGAAAACTGATTTGAAAATATAATCAGTCCTTCAGCATTTTAATTTTGTTCTGCTGGGAAAGAAAAGATCACCCAGGAAACACTTGCCATGGAAAAATGTTTACCAGCAGATAAAATTCACTCTCTGACAATCACTTCTCTCCAACGCTTTGTTACACAAACAATGGTTTTGTTTTGAAAATTAAAACATTGCACAGGCCTACATTATGTTGCTTCGCTTTCTAGGAGACTGTTGGCAGCCTAAAATCATCACTTATGTGTCAATCTTTTCACAGCTCCATTCATATGGTGATACAATATGAATAGAGATATCTACTTAGAAGTGTGAAAGGCAGGGCCCTACTGTGCACTGGTTAAGCTGTAGTACCTTGATGATAAGTGAGGTTCAAACTTGCATTGGTAAAAATTTATGTAGTCACATTAACTTCAATTGACTCTTTATACCAGGGAGGTTATATTCTGTATATTTTCCTTATCTGAAAGTTTTAAAATTTCCTAAGCTCTTTATGTTGGTTCTAGTACCACATATATTAGATCATAGCTACCCACAGAAAATGTGTATTTTTGAGAACTATCCTATAAAGAAATAGCATTTTAACCATGATAGTGATGCTAGCATCCACTGACTAGAACTTTTAGATTGCCTTCTCTTTTATATAGAAGCTATCCTATGGGTATTTAGCTTAGCTCTTGCACTGTCCAGTAAAGTCAGATTCACGCATGTGGTGTTCAGAAGAATGGGTGTCACCTATGCCTTCATCACTGGATATTGGTCTTCCATAGCAAACAAACTATACACCTTCATGCTGTAATGATAGGTATCAGTATCAAAACATAGCCAAAACATGCAGCATGTAATGTATCAACAGTTAAAAGGGAGAAAATATTAGACTAGCTATGCAGTGCTTGATTTCATACCAAAAATTTTACACACTATAAATGTGAAAGCATTTACTGTCACACAGTATCTCTTCTGTTCATTTCAAATCTATAAGCAAAAAGGATTTATTGAATACTTCTTTGAAAGTAACTCCTGTTTAATAGTAAAAGAAAGGAATAGACTGCCTAAAGTAAAACAATTTGAATTAAAAAAAAACCCAAACAAATAAAAAAACAAAACAAACAAAATCCAGCTTAATTATTAACATTCTAAAAAGTTGAACAATATAGTAATCTGTTTGTAGTAATCTATTTTAGGACAAAAGTTGAAACATGTAGTTGAACAATGTAGTAATGTTGTAGTAATCTATTTTAGGTCAAAATGGAAAAAAAATGTGTTCTAGTGTGGAAATCTTACAAATGCATATACAGACCACTTACTTATGGGTAAATTATAAACCATGTAATATGAATGTGTGTGTAAAATGAATTCATATATGGACGGTCTAGTGGAGCTTTATAATTTTAGTGCATCTGTTAGTTACTTAATACAATGAAATTACTCTACTTGATAAAGCAGGCAGCAAAATTTTAATGGGCATTTGCCTTCTAAATTTTCCACTAGAGATGGATCTTTATAACGGCAAACACTGTGGACAGAAAATCTGAAGAGGAGCAATGCACCATAAAACTGGAAAGGAGCTTGTCTTGCAGCATTTGGCTTTCTGCAAATACTGCTTCATATGCATACAGAAAGAACAGAAAAAATACTCAAAATATAATGCGTTAATAACAGATTTTTAAAAATCTACATTACACACTGTTTTTATAAATTCAGCTTTGAGCCATCTCCTAAAGAATAGCTCCTCAAAGAGAAAATGGCTGCAAAATTGAGGGAGATGGACCAATAAGTCTGTGCTAATTAGCATATGCCTAATAATATGCTTATTAATATATGCTCCATTTTAAGCATCTCAGAGAAGTTACAATTTTTTAATTTTTTTTTTTTTTTTTCTGTGACAAACATAAGCACAGTGGTTATGCAGTTTTCAAATCATTAAAAAATAGGAAATGAAAATGAATACCAAACTTTTAAAAAATGAAGATTATAAACAGTGTTATTCTTCTTACTGCTTCCATTCATCTGAAACCACAGTACCTAATTGTGTTTTTTTTCATAAATGTCATTTAAAGTGTCATTTTGTTGTTTTCAGCTGTGAAAAAGAATAATGTATTTTTATATGTATTTATTTATTTACTTTGGCATGAAATGTTATTTAACCTGTATATAACCATCCCGGTCATGCCATGGTGAAGTTTTCCCGTTCAGAATTCAGGATTATAAAAACCCCACAACTTTGGCAACAGAAATATGACTTACAATGCAAGATTTGTGGTTCTTACAGCTATTATTTTCTGTCCGTTTGTCTCTTTTATCAGTCTCATCATAAGAAGACTGTATCTTTTTCTTTTCTGTCTTTTTTTAATTTTTTTTTAAGTGAATTGCAATGCCATTTTTTCCCCCACTTATTTATCTCCGATATATGATATAGACATTAACTGGAAGTAGGGCTTACCTAACTTTCACTGTTATCTCAAATCTTTTACTGGTGAATAACAGTAGCACCTTAATCCTATTTTATCCTTAATGAGGTTCACATTCGTATTACACCATTTGAGTACAATAAAAAAAGCCATGAGAGACGGTGAACCAACTCCTATCTTGCAAGCTTCAGGCTATCCAGCTGCCCAGGTCAAGATAAAAAGGATCTGGACCATTCAGGATGAGTGCCTACCATCCAAAGTACTGCCTACAGGGACATAATGGGGGAATGATTTATCTGGCCTTAGGGTATTTCTTTGGGCCTGAAAGGCAGCTGGCTAATTTGACGAACCATCTATCTGCCTCTTGACTGACTAATTCAGGGGAGATGAATTTGGACTCAAATCACTGAAAAATGTTCTTTGATATTGATAGCCTGGAGGTAACCTCATAGCTAAATAGCCATCTCTGATTATATTTTTTGATCTGCAAGTCACCTTAAAAATAAAATATGGGAGGTTTTTTAATTTTAATTTTTCCTAATGAAATATTTAGAGACATAAATAATGGTTAATTAAAAAGGCAATGAAAAATAAAATGGAAATCTTTGGATTTCAGCTTTTAAGAATATTTTTCCCCACAGATCAACAACACAAGGAAGGGAAAGTTAATTATCATGAACATTATTATCAATTTTTAGCTGTATAGAGATAAACTAAAAGAAATTTCCCTGAGTAGCAATGTTTCAGAGATGAATGTTTGCACTCCAATATTCACATGATGTTAAAACCACGTATTTGCCTATTAATACAAAAGACAAGAAGATTTTTCCTTTTGTAGGTATGTTGGTTGAGACACAGAGGTCATGGCTGAGGTGTCCACAATCACAAGAAGCTTGGGACTGATGCAAAACTCAATGATTTATCTCGAGTTGTCTCTATCAGGAATAATACAAAAAAAAAAGTGCCTCAGAGTAATTCAAAGCCTCCAAGACCCCAGCTATTCTCTATTACTGGGATAACTGCTGGCTGGATGTGGTTTTCCATCCTTCCATTCTCCTGCTTTCCACAGGAAAAGACAGAAAAGATTTCGTGGAGAGTAGCACCACTGATACGCTATCGGACACACCTATTCTTCATGCAGGTATGTCCTTCTCCCTCTCGTTTTTCATCTGCACATAAAAACAATAGCTTATTTTGTTTAGTAGCCAGTTTGGCCAGGCTAGCTTTAGTGAAATGGATTTTACTTAATGCTTCCTTTCACTGAGTTTCTTCCTCAATGATACATTTGCCACATGTATTTTTGTGATTGTGCAATTAATTATGGTCTCAGGATGTAAAAGTAAAATATCAAAAATCACCTTCTTCTCCAAAAGGTATCCTGTGCAGATATGCACTGCAGACTGCCTACACAAATTAGTTTTCCACAAAGAAAAAAGCCTTTGCATTATTTCTTAAAATTAAGATAGGAGCATTGCTCTGTTTAGCCTTAGATTCATGCTTCAGGGTATGACAACAAGCTGTTGAAGCACAGTTCTACTCTTGTTTTTCTGCAGTTTTGGTTAAGAAAATCTAGAACGGAAAATAACATATATCTATATTATACTGGGAAATACTATAATTGGAACAGCTTATTGGCTTCACAAAAAAAAGAGGATATTGGCTTCACAAAAAAAAAAGAGGAAAGTTTAGTGTAGATTTCAGGTTTCTCCTTCGCTTAGCTTTGTTTTTTGTTTTGTGTATTTCAATAGCTTGGAACATTTTTATTTAAACTTCTCAATTACTTCTTGCAGAAATTATGATATACAAATATTAACAACAGAACTTTCAAGTGTATCTAATACAGATAGATTTTTACTAATAAGTCAGTACACAATGCTAGTTCAATGCCATTTTTCCTTTTTAGTATGTATGCATTTATGGTGTATTGCATTAGTAAGTGACTACACAAAAAATATCCTTTGTTCTCCATAAAAGACAAATAATAACCTTGAATGAATCCAATTAAAAGATCAAGTGAATTAATTTGAATAATCACAGAAGAAGTGGCAAAATTATGGATTGTTTATTCCATTGTCAAGTTGTTCTTTTATGCTAAAGTCTTAATTTTCACTCCTTGTGACACGATGAATAGCAGTAATTTAAAATTACTCTTGCCATTTCTGTTCATTAAGTGAACAAAAAGATAAATCTTCTAATGGCTAGTAAGTAAATGACAAAGTTCAGTCAAGTAGATAAATAAAGATATAAGTCTTGAAAAAGAAATATATCAGACTATCATGTCCTTTAAAGAAAGGTATTAAGAAGACAAAAGAAGTATAGAACATTAAGTATGACGATAAGCAATAAGGCCAAATGACAAAGTGGTAAAAACAGTCTCTGTGCATGTTGCAAACTTGGAGGAAATTATTTTGAAACAGAAAAGGAGAAATTTTGTTTATTGATACTCGTTCCCATACATCCCTCTTGGTGTGTGTGTAGGCACCTCACTGGGTGAAGATGTTGCTTTTCAGCAGTGCATGCCTGGTCTCTCCTTCCTGGGATAGAATTCCAGAGCAATTACATTACTCTTCTTATTATATTTCAGTTTGGGTAGTGTATTTTAAGAAAATGGGGTATCAATACCAGCGTGCTGATATCTGTCCTGGCTATAGCCTGCAAGTTGTGTACTAGGAAGAGAAAAGAAAAAGAGAAAACAGTCTAACATGGCAGCATAACTGAGATCACTTCTTTGATCAAGTATGTTTTTTTCCACAGGTATTCCTTTCCCAGAGCCTCGTCATTCACATTCTGTGTTTTATGTTTGTTACTTCAGTTAGGTGATATATCTGAAGCATCTAATCAACTTTGTGCCTTCTCTCTGATAGTGGCTAGAATAAGCTGAAAGGCATTTGCGTAGTTAATAGATAGTTAGAAGCTTTGCATGGGAAAATGGTGAAAATCTGGTAGTCTCAGGGAGATCTTGTCTTAGCTTTTGTCCTGAAGACAAGGAGGCACCACAGCTGCAACTGGTGTGGGTAGTAGTCACACACGCACACACATACACACCCAAGAGGTCAGAAGTTTACTGGTGAGAAAGACTTCGGGCCTTCGCGAGGAAGACTGCCAGCCTTCATCCAACGACCCCCAGAGGGGACCCAGCGACCACCGAAGCGTCACACAGCGCGTGTGCAGCGAGGCGGGGCGATATGTAAACTACCTGTTGAATATTCTGATGAGTTCATGGAAGTATAATGAATATGCATGTTGTATAACTATAAAAGCGAACAAGTTTGAGTCCCTGGGGTGCATATTTGGAGGAATGATCCCCTATGCACCAGGTGCCGTAATAAAGAATACCGACTTAATAGCCTCATTGACTATTGAGTGAAATTTCTTCGAATCACCTCACTGCCAGTTTTCCAGGCCCAGTGTCCTCGAAGCTGCCGTGCTCCTTGTGCAGCTGTGACGGCACATCATATAGCACCCAACACAGAGCTACAGGAGTGACAAAACATAGAGTTGAGATACTTGTTTTATTCCAGTTCTGTGCAGAATAGGTGCAAAAAAAAGTAACTAAGGAAAAATACCTGATTGGTTACCTGTGATTTCATTACAAAAGGTCATTTGCACATGTCATGACTCCTATCTAGTTCATTATACCAAGGTTGTCCTACATTTACATGCAAAGTCTTCTCCCAGAGGTGTGTGTTTTAGTATTATAAAGTATTATAATCAGCTCAAGGTAACTAAAGGACTAAAGGTTACATCCCGATTCTATCATCAATCACTAAATCATCAGAGAGATACCTTGCATTCCTATAAATCCTACCCAAAACCTGTAAAGACAGTCCTTGGGCCTAATGCTAACAACAGTTGACTGAAAACTCTTTGTGGTGTTCTGTTGTTGGGGTCTTTTCGTTTTATCTGACACTGTCTCCCGAACAGACTCTTCATGGATGCCTGGCTTTGTAATTTTGCACTTGCCTGCTTTTGAGCTTTTAAACATTTTCTCGACATCATTTTTGAATTTTTTCTAATCCTGGAACAGAAAATGGCAAATTGAGACACTCATCAGCTTCCTCCATGCAGATAAAGATGAAGATTTTGTAGCTGAAGGCGAGGACCCTAAAAGAGCCTAAAGCTGAAGCGAGGATAGAGAAAATCTGTTGGAGTAGAGCTGTCAGAAATGAGTCAGAACCACAGTTTTTTACCTCAAAGTGCTTGTGTTTAACACATGAATAAGTGGGTGAAGCTCTCCAGGATGCAGATGGGTCTGAGTACTTTCTGTCTTTAAAAGACATGAGGCTACACACCTCCCATTCAATTGCAAGCTGAACCAACTCCTGTCTTCTCAGATTCAGTCAAATGCTAGCCTTACAGCAAGGACTTACATGAAGAACGTTGCTGGGAAATTACTGCCTTTATTTTTAGTGTCCCTCAAAAAGAAACTAAACACATCATTCTTCCCTCCTTGCAGGTATTTCAGGTAAAAATATGGCTATTAAAATAAAATGAGAGTTTTGCCATTGATTTCAGTGGGGTAGGATTTCAAGCCTAGTTTTGTGTTATGAAATGTATAGATAATAAACATTTTTTATTCATAGCAGTTTGTATTCTATCGAGAAAATATCTATGCTCTGGAGTCAAATTTTTAGCTGCTTTTCTCAAAGAGACAGCATGAGCAACGGAAATGAAGAATCATTTCAGTATCTTTGTGCTTCCCTAAATTGGGTATATTGTAGAAATACTTCAGTGTCTAATATGAATTAGGTCACTCAGGAGCTCTTCCATTCCAGCTCTCCAAACAGATCCTTCACTTTTATGAATGTAAATTCCAGGATTCATAGTATAAAATTGATTTTTCGGAGATAAATAATGTGAACTGTTACTTGCCAGCTACAGAAGAAGACAAGACAGTAGGAATAGTATAGTACTGGACATGGTATTTTAAAAAGTTTTTGAGCTCAAAATCAGGAGTGGCATATATGGAATTTCCAGACAAGAGAAGGGTAGCAGAACCATGAGCACCTATGGAAAGGACTAGAGAGCACAGAAACTGCAGATTAAAAGAGAAAACTAATCTACTTGTAGAAACAATGTAAGAAAAGCTTCTTAAACTAGTGAGCAGTTCAGTAAAACAGGATTTAGAGGACATTGGATCAGATCCATGAATAGCTGTTTTAATAAAAACACATGTAGCGAGTCTATTTAAACAAGGCACATTCAATGCTACGTATTTTCAAAAGACTGTAGTTGCAGATACTTGACAAAAAGCTTGGATTATACTCATTCTCTTGCAAGCAACAAAAAATAAAACTATACACGAGCCTGTCCACCGTAACCACATTGTATTGCAACTGTAGACTAACCACATAGTCCTTGGTTGCTATAATTGCAAAATATGCATAATTTGCTTTCACTCCTTTTAGTGTGCTTCTGATTGTGTTTATTACATCACCAAATCACAGCTCTCCACAGTAATGGGCTCAGCTCAAATGACAAAGGTAAAGTTTACTTAGTAATTTTATGTACCTGCTTTGTGCATTAAACAACATTGTGTTTAGTTCAGTTTAGCTGCAATCCACAGACATTTAGGTGCACAACTTTTCTTACAGAAGCAATCTCATAGTTTTTTTCCATTAATTTAACAGTAACACACTGAGAATTACAAAGAAGCAATTATTAAGTAACTATGAAGAATAGAGGATCGCGTTTATGTTTATTACAAAATGTGTTTTAATTGCAAAATAGTGAAATATTCTGTATATTTTTATTCTAATAGATGAAGAAATACTATTCTGTACAGTAAGATACAGCAAAATAGTGAAATATTCTGTATATTTTTATTATAATAGATGAAGAAATACTATTCTGTACAGTAAGATACAGCAAAATAGTGAAATATTCTGTATATTTTTATTATAATAGATGAAGAAATACTATTCTGTACAGTAAGATACATTTGATTATACTGCAGAACATTTTGTACTTGCTTTTGTGTTTGACTGGGTAAATACAGATGACAGCAACGCTATGTCACTAGACATACACTGACAGGGAACAGGAGGTGTAGGGGCTGCCCCAAACTGGAAGATGGGAGCTGGGGCAACCCAGGCACTAGTAGGGCCCTGTCCTCACCCTCCAGCCCCTGACAGGTTTTCAGTTAGCCTTGGTGACACTGAGAAACTGAGATGTAAATATTATCAGCAATTTTTCATTTGCAGTTGTTTCAAAACTTTGTTGACGTATCAAGATTCAGAATCACGCCAACGCAGAGGATTTTCTGACTAATTTAACCTGGATATTTTGCTCTCTTTTCTTTACATATTCTGTTAGAAGATTAAAAAATGATGTCAAAAATACTAGGGTGGCAATGTAGAATGTTGCAACTGTGGTGACTGTATAGGCACTGAGCAAATACATTTCATGCTCTCTTTAAAACCTAGTAAGCACATCACACAAGTTATAAGAGAGATACTTTATGATTCACAAGTAGAAGGGCTTCTGAATTTTTCAAGTAACTGTAATCACAAAATTCAATAGAAGCACTTAAAACATCGACAAAGTATACAAAAGCTTTTGTGTATTTTAGCTGTTGATGTACAGATGCATCACAAAGATTCACACCAGTTCATAGTTTGATATTAACACTTCAGTTGTCTCAGAAGGAGCTATATCTCTTTCTGCATCATTTCAGCAGATTTGAAAGCGCTGAAAATGCACACATTACTGAAAATAAATTTTACAAAACATAGTGTGTAGAATAGTAGCTGGTTTTCCAAGATGATTTCTTTGATTTTTCATATTAAGTTATATGAAATCACATCCAAACTAGAATGATATGAATATATCATTTTTTTAACCCTAGGTTTGTAAAGAATTAAAACAAAAGGAACAAAATGTACCACGGTGTTTTGAAAAACAAATTCTTGTTTTCAATTTTAGGAATTTGAAAACCCTTTAAAAAGTACGGCTCATCAAAGCAGGATCTGTTTTTGAAATTCAGGAACCTCAAATATTTTGTACTGACAAGTTTTAAAGGAAAAAAAACAGAAAGGTGACCTGGTGATTCCTTATATTTTAGGAAGCAGTCATTAATGAAGTCAGAAATGGAATATAGTTGTCTAGTTGGAAACTAGTTTTTGTCAAAGAGTCTCGTTTCCTGATTGATGAATGCTCTCGACCTCAGGTGTAAACGAAAAAAAAAGAAGTCAGTAGAGCCCATATTTCTTGAATTAAATATTGATAACTGTCAGATCTTGTGAAGCATTTTTCAATATGACTACATTTTCAAATACAAGAGATTTTGAAGTAGAATTTTTGAGAAATAAAATAATTACATACCCATGAACAAAATATGAAGACTATCCTTAGAAAATGAGCACATTCTAGGTATCATTATTTCTGGAAATAATTTCTGCATATCATGAACATAATAGCATATTTATGACTGTAAGTTCTTAGTGTGTTGTTATAAAAAGTCATGTATGACACTTTACACAACGGAAAAGAGGAGTTAACTATGTAAGACAAATCACTTTACTTCATGGTAGTGTTTGTCTGAGATGGAATAAAATTTGTGGGTTTAGTGTCTGCAAATTTGAAAAGAGACTAGAAATCATGGTGGTTGCTAAAAGAACTACAGTTATTTAAAAGAAAAATAGAAAACGGGAAAACAAAATCTCTAGAGAGTTTCCAGTTAGTTTGGAATAGTCAAAAGAAGATTAAGAAGATTGAGAAAAACACTGAGTAATTTTGCTGAAGTTCAAGGGAGATATATTTAAATATGGAAAAGAAAAAAAATAAAAAGGGAGAAAAAAACCCGAAAACAGCTATTTTAAAATAAGGAGGAATAGAGAAATTAACCACTAGGAAAGTCTCTCTATATTTTGTATCTTCAGATCACGACATAAAATGTTCCCACAAGGTTTTTTCAACCTAGCACATTTTTTAAAGACAAATATACCAGGCTTAATGTAGGCATAATTGGATGAAAATCAACATCCTGTAGACCACAGAAAGTGAGGATAGACACTCATAATTTTCTTGTCAATCTTTAGTTCTGTATTAGAACAATTATTTCTTGATAACTCACTTTCATCTTTGAAGTGTTTTAGTTGTGCAATGGAACAGATCTTGTCGCTTCAGCCTCTAATGGCCTCCTGAAAGCTTTTTTATCTACAGCACAAATGAGGATTCCCAAATCAACTGCCAGTTTCTGTATGCCTCAGAAGATAAGCAGAGTATGATTTCCAAATAGCAAAAAGAGATGTGAAAATATGTCAGTATATGAAAGGCACATTTCTGTGCTTGCACAAAGTATTTGCATTCCATATTTATGAAACTATGATCCATTTGGCTGCGAGCTTCTGACTTCTGTCAGAAATCCCGAATATAGCACAAAGGGAACAGAGTTGAAAATGTATAATAGCGGGCCACATAAGAAATCGCAGTGGGCCAAGATAGTTGCTGAAAGGCAATTTATAGGAGAAAATTAATTTGCCAGAAAATAAATATGAAATCAGTTCTGCCAGTGGAAGAAGATCTGGTTGTTTATTTTCTGTCCCCTGTTTTGGGTAGTCCTGGGTAGCAGGAGCAACATTAGTCATACAGATTCCATATGAAGCAAGAGGTAAAACAGAAGGACATATTTTTTCTTTTGTATATGTGTTGCAATGTTCTTCTACAGTTACTAATTGGCAGTATGTTCTGTTAGCGCACAGATTATCTACCTAAGCCTTGTGAGACATGAAAATTAACAGATTTCTTCAAAATAGAGTCTACAATATTTTAAGAGCTCTGACGCAATTATAAAAACCTATTTAAAGAGATTCCTAATATGTAACCCTCTTGATAAACCTTTTGAATCATTTATGTCCAGGCTATGATCTTGACAGTATTCATTTGTGTGTTTAAAAATTGCTCACATGAGTAATACAACTCCAAGATCTATATAGGTGTGTATATATAGGAGTTCAGATTTGCAGTGGAATAGGGGATTAGATGTTGTTGTGAGAATTGTTACACTAATTTTAGGTGGTTATATTTGTAAAAAACAAACTGGACTTCAGTTCTGTTTTCATTCCTTTAGCTGCTGGTACCACCAGGATTCAGGAAGTATGAAGAGGGATACAGCTGAAACTAAACTAAACTAAACTAAAATAATAAGAATTTTTTGACATGAATAATGTTAATTTTCAGCCAGCATCACTGTTTGCTCAGTGACTCTTCACAGTTTTGTGGGATACTTTTCCTCCTCAAATTCCTCTCATTATCCTAAATAGTTGTACCAAAATCTTGCATGATCATGAAATGTATAGTTATTTAGAAAGTTTAACTTTTTCCCTAAGGAACACAGCTTTCAAAGAGTGGTTAAATTGAACAATGCCAAATAAAAAAAGAAATCTAAAAATCTTGTATTACAGTAGTTGTGAAAAAGTCTTGTGAAAACCTATTAGATCTATAAAACGTCGTATTTTGGGAGACATATTCAAGACTCAATCCAAGCTGTCTTTGTATGTATCATAGTTTGTTGTTTGTTTGTTTTCTTCTCATTTTTTGGTTAATAAACTTTTGGTACAAAATGAAGAATGATGGAGAAAGAAAGTAAATATTTTCCAACCCAGACTGGTTTATTATCAAAGAAATTTATCTATCTATCTGCCATGTATGAGATACTAGTTTTGAGTCTGTGACCTAAGAATTAAAACAAGAACTTGAACCAAATTCTCTTACCTGAAAGTTAGTACTACACAGACCATAGCACTTGTTCACATATACTGGAGGAGTAATGGCTTTAACAACCTAAAGGAAACATAACAAGTAAAAAGAAATACATCTATACAATGTAACCGGTCAGTCAGAGAAGCATTTCAGTGAGTGCAAGAATGAATGCTGGATCAATTTCTCATGCAACTAATTCTTTTAAAAACAAGAAACCTATCAAAATAGGACTTAAAATAAATGAGGCTTCCATATGGACAGAAACATGAGGGATTCTAGAAACAAGTGGTGTAATTTGAAAGATATGTCAAAGGTGAGCAACTGCTAAAAAAAGGAAGTAAGTAAACGGATCTATAACAGTTGCCATTTAGATATGCAGAAGAAAAACAAGTCTGAGATGCATGTCTCAACTCAGTCTGCCTCAAATCTGGATGAGACGGCAATAGTGATGTTATCTTTCACAAATAAATTAATGGAGTTTCTGTAATTATCTAGATATTGTTTATACAAAGGAGAAGAGAGGAAGGTGAACACAGAGAAACAGAAGCAGTGAATCCAGAACTATGGCATTCCAAGCAAAATAAGCTAAAGATTAGGAATAATCAGAAGGTACCACGGTGCCTAAAGTTACCACTAATTAAATAATCTAACACCACTAGATCAGTAAAATGCATTGAGGGGGAGAAGTTCACGGGAAGGCAATACAATTTTGAAAAACATTATGTTGCATCTCAGCTTAATGTGATAGTATTTCCAGATGACTGTATAATGGTCTGGAGATGGACATCAGGAATCCAACAGTCCTTTGTTAATAGTATTACTACTACTACTACTACTACTAAACAACTACATTTTGATGGGAATAATGAAGCTCTGTTGGTTCAGAATCTATCCCCTTCATCAGCAGAATTCACTGACTTCAGATTCACCTTCTTTAACTATGTTCTTAAGTTGCCAGTTCTTCTCATATTGGACTCAATATCTAAATGTCTTTAATTTTGCTCAGTTTTTTCAGTCATATATTTTCATTTGAGTTCTCTTTGTTTGCAGATCTAAATGATAACTATTCTTTCTGGTGACCAGTTTTATCCATAGTTGTTTCTTTTGGTTCCATAGTCATGTATGTATGTTCTGGAAAATCTGCCTCTGAAGTGTGAGCTGGTATTTCATTCATACACCTAATGTGCAGCATCTTGTCATGAATATGCTTTTAAAGCATCTACATAAGCAGCAGGCTCTTGAAAAATCAAGCCATAAACCAAGCCAATTTAAATCAACCTAGTCTAAAATAAGTACGTTGGAGCAAAGCAAAATTAAATGAGTATCAGTAAGATGATAAACAAGGTCTTACATGAATTTCTAAATAACATATGAACTTGTAAAAGTAGTGAAAAATAATTCTAAAACCACATTGAAACTGATGAGAAGCTTTGAAATACCTAAGCTATTCCTATTTCATTTGGGCTTCAGAAGCCATTTGGTATGAGATTTGACATCTTCTTGAAAGAAAAACATACTTTTTTTTCAGAATTAATTGTCAGTCTACAAGGAAAAACAACATGTAAGACTAGATAAAGTTGATTTTTTATATTAAAACTCTTTCTTGAGTCCCATTAACTCTTCTACTTGCTAAAAAAAATAACAGTCATTAATATCATTTTACTGTCTTTTCTGAGGTCCAAGAAAGTTTTCTGTAGCTTTGAACATGGAAAATAATCCAGATTATCAGGTTTGGGTCTAGAATTTGAGTTCTTTTTTTTTTTTCAATAACTAGCAGTTTAGTTTTGAAGGTTTGAGAATGCAAAAATCGAGGTCAAGACCACATTGAAATGTGCATACAGATTAGCTTGTTAAAGAATAAAACAACTATGAATAATCTAAAGAGGTATTTCTTAATTTATCGGTTAGGCCGAAATTTCCCAAAAAATTGTAGGAAATACAACTGCTGAACAAGAGTGAGAGGGCTCTGATTTTCCATTATTTGAGACGTGTATTATTGCTATGTAGTGTTGCTATCACTGTTAAACATGAGAGCAATAGTAAAATGAAACTTATTAGGAACAGCTGCCATGTTGTAAAAAGCTCCCTCCCCTTTCAGTCTGTTTATGAGTTTTACTGGGAATAATCACTGAATATATTTCATAAGCATACCATTGCCTCCTAATTAAACCAATAGCATGTCTCCTTTATAATCAGAGCAGGTGGGGCTAATCTGACAAAAATTGAACATCTGTATCTTAAATTCTCAATCTGAGATGTATGTAAATACATCAGTATAGTCTAATATACAATTCACCCCTTGAAGTAAACAGCTAATGGTTTACTCTTGTTTTGAAGAGCCATTTATTCCTATTGACTACAAAAGGAAAGTAAACACATTAAGCAGTATATAGCTATGAAAGAGACACCTAAAATGATCATAATTTTTGTAACTGTAGGGTCATAGAAATGTAGATTGAATGCTACCTGTGGGGGTCATCTATCCAAACCTCTTCATCAAATCAGGTATATTGCCAACACTAGATCAGGTCAGCTGTAGTTTTGTCTGGTGAGCCTTGAAAGCCTCCAGGGATGGCAGCTCCTCACATGCCCTGCATAACTAATTTCACCGTCACTCTGCTGATAAAATGGGTTTACTGACGCCCAGTCTGAACCTATCAAGTCAATTGAGTGCAATTACCACCTGTTGCTGTTGCCATTTTGTCGTGGATTTCCTTTATGCTTTTGGGTTTTGTTGTTTGGTTTTTTTAAAATTATGAAACTGATTCTAATCTTTATATATAAAGTTATTCTTCCAAAGATGTTCCCAATATAAGTGATACAGAGCTGTATCCCTGAGTGTTACCAACAAAGAGCTGTTTTACAGAGTATTAATTTTCTTCAGATAGTGAAGTATTTTGAAGTGGCAGGCAATTTCTAAACCTGCGTAATTCAGTTATCAAATCTATACTGAGCATCATTTTTTAAAACTTAATGAGCCAAATCCTTCAAAGGATGGACTGAACAAGCACGACATTTGACAGGATCTTCATTCCGAAAATATTGTCTATTACGTTTTTCCAGTGGTATTGGAGTTAAGAAGAAGCAGTAATAATATACAGTAGATGACTTAGTGTGGAGGTGTGTATCATAGGAAAGTAACAAAGCTATCACATTTGTCTGGTATGAGAAGGAAAATGTTTGGAAAGCTGTTAGTTACTCCGTCCTCAAGTCATAAGTTTATCCCTTAGAGTTTTTTAGTGTGTAAGGAAAAAGAATTACTGCTACAGTTCTAGATATATTTTGTCTTTCATTCACTCACAACCAGAAGTAGCGCTGACTTTTCAGCCAAATAGCATGTATTTGTTATTTATACAGGAAAATACTTTGTTATGGTAGCAATTTGTAAGCCGATCTGTAGGGTAATTTCATTGACCTCTTTTTATTCAGCTTGAATGAATTTCTGCTATTCAATGCATGTGCTTCAACTCTTTTATTAAAATAAATGTAAGATACAAGGAGAGAAAGAAGAAAGGTGTGTGTTTTAGATATTGGTCAAATATAGATAACAGTTCTATCAGAATATAAACCATTTCTGATGGAAAAAAATCTGTTTTAAATCATACATGAAAAAAAAAAAAAAGATTATGTAAAAGACATCGCCAGGAAATAATTCATAAAATGTCGTGCTAATTCTTATTTGCTTTTTTTCAGGTCCTACAGCAGTGACCTCCAGGATCCTAGCAGTATCTTACTGCTATCTATGATCATAAGTTGAAACAAGTTTTTCTAATGCATGCACTTTTAACTTTAGCTTGTAGTCAGTAGTGAACATATTTTGACCTGAATTTTAACTAACTGCACAATGAAGTCTAAAACTGAGACACAGCATTTGACAATTATTTCTTTTTATTTTACTTCTGTTTTTCTCAGGAGAAGATATGAAAGCTAGTGTAGGCACTCTTGCTGACATACTTTATTTCCTTCTGTTAAAAAAAGCCCAACAAACCAATAAACGAAAAATATATAAATTTATATAAATATATATAAATATTCCATTTGAAGGCATCAGTGTACCAGCAAAAATACACAGCATGTGATATTTTGACTGTGTCAATTCACTGGAATTGCCAAAACACCAGAGATAGACGAGAACAGGAAGAAGCGTGTGCCGAATTGGCACATAATCGTTCTTCATTTGAGCAAATGAGAAGTAACATCCAGAATGTGGATCCAGGAATATCCTCCAGAATAGCTCTCTAGGTTCACTTCTACTCCAGCTACACAGCTGTATTCATCTCTTTTTAAAGTGGAATGATAGGTATTAATAAAGTATTTTTCCCATAGTAAAAACTTTTGCTTCTGTACAATAATTGGGGAATATAGATTGCAGTTACATCTAGATTAATTATTAAAATTCTAATTTATTGATTGCATGAGTTTGCCACATCGCAGATCAATAAATCACATAGAAGAGCATGGTACCTTGTACAAAATTCATCAGGAAAACCTCAAAGTTTCTCAGGCTTTCTAGCTCTTTGTAGTAACATCTGATTCTTTTCCTTAGGTATTGGTTACCTTCCTTCTTAACTGAGGAAATAGCAGTAAACTCAATCTGGGCATTTAAATTTCATCCTGATTGTTCTTAGGCACTTTTCCTATCACCAGCTAGAGTCAATTTCTAGATAGTTATGGAATTAAGTAAAACCACTTTATTCCTGTAAATTTTCCAGGAAACAAGAAGTCAGGTTCTCATTAATCCCTCTCCCAGTCTTCCAGTACAATTTCTGCATTTGTCTTTTTCATTGTTATCTCTTATTCAGACTCAAAAGTTGAAGGCCAAAGGATCAAACTTTTTTCATTCCATCCTTTAATGGATGCTCTCTTTTTTCCTAAATATTCTAGAACCATGTACTGCAAGAAAGAAGATACAAGTTTTTTAAAAATACAACTCTATGATTAGTGGTATGCCCTATTACAGTATGGAATGTAAATTAAAGAAAGCTGCATAAGTAGCCAATGGCTCACATATATTTGACTTGCAAATGAAAAGGAAAATCTGTGTATCACAGGAAATTTCAGCACTTTTTTTCTTTTTCATTGAAAATGCTCATAAAGGTTATGGTGAGTTTTGGAGACCTAGTATTATGAATAAAAGATACTTTATGGCAAAATATCAATAAAGCATTAAAAATGCATTCTATGATGGTAAGAGAGATAAGACTTTCTCAAAGGAAGTGTACAAACTCTGATCTGCCCAGGACGAGGTGTGGGCACGAGGGCAGTTTTCTCTTGGAGTTGTGCTAAGAGACTAAAACAGCAGGAAAACCACTTGTGCCAAAGAAGTTGTGGTGACGTTCAGTCTCAAAGGTGTGGAGTACTGAATAGACGGATAAAATGGAAGGCACCTCACAAAAAGGTTTTCGAAAGCCTTTCTTCTAGTGCCTTTTATGGCGTGATAGGGAGTTCTCGGATTTTTTTCCATCCATGAATTCGTGAAATATGTGGCGTGTATATGTGTTGGGTCATTCATAAAACAAAAGTTGCCCTTAAAGCCACATAGCTAGCAAACAGTGTCAGTGGCAAACTGCTGCTCAAATCGCTTTTCTTAACATGAAAGAGTAACTTAGATTAAAGGAGATAATTTGAGTCTACTGTAATGTACCAGTCTTCAACCTTTTGCTCACCATGACAAAGAGCACAAGTTCAGTTCTCAAGTCAGGAGATTAGGCTAAGGAAAGTTTTATAAAGGTAAGTAGATGGAGGCACCTCTGTATGCAAATAAATATAGCCACAGATGCACATCAAATTCATGCATTTCTGTAGATCTGCTGCTACCATTTTTACTTAGAACTGAGTTTTGAGTTGGTATTTTATTTTGGCATACTTTGAACAGAATGTATAAACCCCAGATATACTAAAAAACCCCACTTTAAATAAAATACCAGCATGCTTGGTGTTCTGTAAGTTATGGGTAAATATATCTATTTTAAATTTTGCATTAGTGATTCTGGTTTCAGAAGGGAGTAGCTGTAAGCATGCAGAAAAAAAATGTGAATTTTTTACTAATTAGCTATTAGCTGAAAATTATAAATGAAGGCACTTCTGCCATAAATCTTATTCTTAGGAGTACATATGTCAAACAGGAGGAAATAAGGATATTTTTAAGCATAAAACCAATGGAATGATAATGCAGTTGTTGCAGAGTTACTACTTATGATTTACAAAGAATGTATGATATATCAGTGTACCTGTCACAGTTACCTGCTTACTTTCAAATTAGCTTTTTATAATAGCTAAATAGTATATTATTGAACTAAAACAATCCAGGGCAAGTAATACTGAAGTATAAGGTTGTGGATAAATGACTTGGTAGTACCTAGAATATTGCAAACATCAGATATACAATAGCTGTGCATACTCTGCTGAAAGTAAGTCATGATTGCTTTTATTGCTTCAGGAGTCTGCCTTAGGAAATAAACTGCATAAATGATTATTGGGAAAGAAGCTAGCCTGCTTAGTACACTTTTTATATGTTTCATTTCTGCGACAAGTTTGCCTAAAAAACTCTAAACAAAAAAGCACATATTCAAATATATGTGGAATATATACCCATGATAAGTTTAATTGTATAGCAAAGCCAATTCCATCAAGCTTTCTACATCAAGTAGTATGGCGAATACCAGAAGAACACTGACTCTTGCTTCTCTCTTTTGGTGTGACTTTTGTGCACAGTTTCTGACCCACAGAAAAATTCATATATTTAGTCAGTCAGATGGAAGAGTAGCAAAAGGTGAAGCATGTTATTAATCATCTCTGTAAGTTACACTACTGCAAGGCAATGGCACGTCAATATGGAGAAAAGGGAATGCAATAAATAGGAACAATTCGTGCATTTATGGCAGAGCTACTGACTATAAACTGAAGTATGACTGCATTATGAAGTGTTTCTTTCCTAGAAACACTTATTTACAGGACTTAGTCTTACGAGTATACACTTCTTTCCCCTTCAGTGGCTGGCTTGACTGGCTTTCTTACCAAGAGTAATGTGAACGGGTGTCGAAGGACCAGACTGAGATCAGATTGTATGTGTAGATAGCTAATAATCTTCTTATGTAGTGTTGGGAATTAATGTTGTTTCACCATTTTATTTTCTTTCTCTTTTACCTGTGGCTGTAATTAAACTCAATGCCTGAAGTACCATGAGGATAAACCGTGAGATACAGTCCTCTTTGCAAATTAAAATGGGATTCTTTTAATAATATAATTAAAAAGTGATGTATGCTGGGTGACGTTAGTGTCCATATCAAGCACTTTAGAATCTGGAGAGAAGTGAAAGTATTTCCCCTTTGCTGGATACTTTTTATGCAAGCTCTTACTAAATGCCAGGATTAGTTCTATGAGATTGGCCCTTGTGGTACCTTCTACAGAGACATTAGGAAGGTTTTAGCCTAAAACTACCTTGCAGATAAAAAAGAGGTTAGAGGGTAAGATAAACAAGAGCAATATATTATAGTTATTATTCAGTAGCCAACTGATAATCATTGCATTGAATTTTAGGTTAACAAGGGCAATTCTGACAAAATGATAGAAAAGAAAGTAAATACAATAACATTCATGGAGCCTTCTTTTACTATGGAGCAATGGACAAGTAAAAAGGTATCACCTAGGAATTTCAGCTTAGCACATCATCATTAAACAGAAACAACAGTTGCTATGATTTTCTGACAATCTCCATGGGAGGAGCTGAAAATCTACTGTTCCTATGGGGGATTTACAGTGTTCTTGGCAGTTTTCCCTATAGCTCTGTTATGTAACCTTATGCTGCAACTAAAAAAGATTCAGAATGTTTTCCTTCTTTCTTCTAATAAACTAACAAATTAGATTATTAAAATCTTTGAATATCATTCTAATAAAGAAAAGAACAAGATGCTTTCATCTCGTTATATCTAACAGCAGCCACAAATTGAAACGCCATGATCTATGCAACTTACGAAGCTTCAGCCTTTAACTAGTATCTGTACTGACTGGGTACAGCAAAATGTCTGTTACTAAACTTTATGCAGCTCTCCAAGTTAACAGTACAGCTCCTGTTGAAATTCTCAACATACAACTCTATGGAAGAGAAGGAGAAATATCCTAGAGTGTCTACAGGCCTTGGCTGCTTAGGAAAACAGTAGTATTTAGCTTCTCATCCACGCCTGGCCAAGTGTGTTCCTAAGGGGTAGCAAGAAAAGGGAGAAAGAAAAATAAAACACCAGCTACAATTTTAATATTATTTTTTTGTCAGAACTAGTGTTATCTGTAGAACACTTGGATAAAATATTTAAACTTTATTTTTTCTTATATATTGTTGTATTTTTGTGGCAACACAAAATGATACACAACCAAGTTTAGAATTCTTGGTTTGGTTTGGTTTTGATTTTGGTTTTTATTGGGAATGAAGATGATAATTATTAATGCCTTTAATGAACAAAAACAATGCCTAGACCATAATAAGTGGAAATGTATTTGTGTGACTGCAACATATCATTTGTTGTACTAGTAACAGTAGTCACAATAAACATATCTGTGACACTAAGTTCATTACCTTACACTGTTAAACACTCCTTTGTTATTTTCCTAGCTCTTGCTTTGCAGAAATTTAAAGGCTATATTCTAAATAATGAAAGCCCAACCCTTAGACACTGTCCTTCTCATTACAATTTTTTTTCTCCCTTTAGCAGTCTCCTGGGTATCCTAAACCTGTGTTGAAATGAGTTTGTTGATGGATTTTTTGTCTGCAATGAATTTAATCTCGTGCTTTTTGACTACAGATAAATCTCTGGCATTTGCCAAAATCTGAATTTGACAATGTAGGTGTACATTGCACGAAAAATATTTTCCTGTGTTTGTTCTATAGCTCTTATTCAATAAGTTCATTTCCTACCCTAGCATTTAAGGCATTCTGGGAAGAGTGTATTTTGTATTCCATTTCAGTTAGTACTCCTCATTTGTCCCATATATGGAACATAAATATAATTCAGGAACTTCTATAAACCATCCTATTTCACACAATAGGTTTTTAAATAGAATTTATTTTTATTTAAAAAGTAGTCTTTCAATCACTCAAACACCTGAGTGCACAGTTTACTCATAATGTAGCATACAATTCTTCTCTCAGGCATGACACGATGACCAGTGTAAGTGACAGCAACATGACAGCCCCCATACATTCTCCCTCTCTACATCTGTCATCACTACTGTGAAAAATGAATACTTGATAAGGAGAGGAGGGGGAATGGCTGGCAAACAGACATCTCACACTGCAGAAATTTCTTGATAAACTCTCAGTGGGGTGCTGTGTCAAACTTCATGTCGTGATCTGCATGAGTAGCCAATGCACTAGCAGACCAGGAGGGAAAAAAACCAAACGTCTTATCCATGAAAGTGATAGAAGATTATTGTTTTACTGTCTCTTTGCATCGTTTGCAAGGGTGGTGCATCCATCCGATACACCTTGTTTTATGATTAAGGATCTAACACTTTTGAGGAAGTTTTTGTTCCATTTTGTAGATTTCTTTTTGGTGTTCATTCAGTGCCTAA
Organism: Baryphthengus martii; assembly: GCA_013396935.1. Lineage (NCBI taxonomy): Eukaryota > Metazoa > Chordata > Aves > Coraciiformes > Momotidae > Baryphthengus > Baryphthengus martii. The sequence continues at coordinate 25,921 of VWZK01018897.1, forward strand.
GCAAATGAGGACAGATAGTATGAATAATAAAGTCAAGGGAAAAGATCTGTGTTACACAAATAAGTGCTCTGTCAGAAATAATTTCCGGTTGTTCTGTCAAGTAACATCTTGTGAGACTACAGGATAAATATTTTTCTTAAAACAAGAATGTCCTTTTTCAAGGACTTGGTAAAGACAAATTTAAGAATTGCGGAGAAAGGACTTTGTCCCACCCCAGCTTTCTGACTCTCTACTCCCTGGCCTTATCATGAGGGTTTTAGAATTTTTAGTTCTCTTTATGATTTTTGACTCTTAAGAAAAGTCTTCAATAATGTAATATCAATTCTCACGAAGAACTGAAGATACATCTGGATTTTATCCTCGTTCTTTTCTCAATTCTTTTTGTCACAAGATGTAGGGAAAAAGAAGGATGCAATTAAACAGAGCATAATTTGCTAGTTTTCTCTGTAGAAAAACTGTTCTGTTACATGAATTTCAATGCACAACCAAACATTTTATCGTGTTCTTCATTTTCTGAAGATCTGGTCTGATTCCATCTTGAAATAGGTTGTCTGATAAGATCTAAGGAAACAAGGATCCTTGTATCATCCAGTCTTTGCATAAAGTCTTTTGTCATTTAAGCCTATCCTATTTGTCTGCCCCAGTTTCTTGTTCTCACAGATATAGCCAATAGTTAGGAAAAATAATATGTAAGAGGGTATGTTAGAGCAAAACTCTTCAGAAATATTTCTCTTTTGTAGAGTTACATTTGTTTATGTAGATTTATTTTTCGTGGTGTACAGAATTTCCGGTCACATCTTAATGGTTATTCAAAAGCAGCACAATATTCTTGACTACATAACACAGTAAGCATAAAAAGGCAATTTTTTTCACTGTGTGTACAACAGATACTCCAAAGACATTTCTCACTGAATGTTGCCAGAGGCAAAATGTAATCTAATGACAAATTGGATTACTGAAATGTTAGAAAAATACAATTACCAATCTATGCTATCAACCATCAACTGTTCCTCGATAGGTGGCCTTGCAACTGATTATGTCTGTGCTGATGTCAATACCAAGATGTTGAAGGTCATTCTGTGAAAGAATCTAGTGATAAAATATCTACAAGGAGTATTGTAGTTACTCAATATGCTATCCTGTAACAGGTGTTTTATGATTACTTTTTATACCCAGGAAAGCAAGCAAATCTGATCTCTAGAGTTATTAGAAATGTTTCTTGTGTTGTATTGTTGTGCTATGCATTTGGAGCTCTCATTGAAAATTTATCAGCTTACTGAAACAAGCATTACTGAAGTGAGTATTTAAATTCAGACTCATGTAAAAGACAATGAACTATTTATAAAGCTATATAAAAAGAAAAAGTAAAGAAAGAAGATAATGAATCATCTGTCAAAATGAACTTGATGGCCATGGCTTCTGGTCTTGTTAATGTCACCTGAATAGACAGAATTAAGATTAAGAAAAGAAAAAGTATTATGATATTTGAGGGATAGGGGAGTGGACCTAGAAATTTGTGTTAGCCAGCTAACAAGCTCAATATATGTGAAACTAAAGAATGATTTACTGGTTCATGACATCCATTTTAAAAGGCTGTATGGAATGATTTCTTTTGGGTTCCTGAACAAACAGAAAAGACAGTGCTCCAAAAAATCAGGGAAGACTAGAGTAAAAGACAGCAGAGAGTTTGATGAGGAAGAGATAAAATCTGGAACTAAAAAGCCCCAGAATTTAATGAAACATCCCCAAAACCAGACAGGAGTCTCATCATCTTCATACCATGGTTGTATATGAAACCTCAACAGAAATGGATTCTGTAGAAATTGCAGTTTGATGGCACATAGGGAGTATGCACCATTGACTGAGAAGTGCATCGCTTGGTCAGAGATGCTGTTTGGTTGTGTTTGGGGTATTTTGTGTGACTATATTCTGTTCTTCCTTATGGGTGCAATTCAGCAGGTGCACCACTTCTATGAGTTAGAAGTGTGTTCAGGTGGTGATTAATCTAGTGTTTTCCTAAGGGTATCTGATTTTGCACATAATGAAACGATTGTTCAGGTATTTGTGAAAATGCCAGTTGAATTGGGAAGCAGTTTAACCACTTCCCCAGAAGCCCAGACGCTCCATTTGTCTGCTCAGGAAAACAGGTGGGTATGGTTACAGTTGCCAATATTGTCCAGTTCTCCATATGTCACCACAGTGTTAATGAGGTCATTTCACTGTGCTGAGAATCCACATACCTTGAGCTAATTTATAGTCGTATCAATTGAGTGCTTGTTTTGGAGCTACTTTTGAAATGAGGCTTAGGACGCAGTAATCTAGAGCCTGTTTTTCCCACCAATTTGTGCTGTATTTGGGTTGTTCCAAACTGGATTAGCTGCATGATTGTTTATTTGCTCTTATAGTATAAAAGAACAAAACCAAATCAAAAACCAAAATCAAAACCAGCTTGGAGTGAAGTTTTCCCTGAAATAAGCTCCATGATTCTTTGCACTGAAAATTCACATCTTGAGGACTGCTTGCCGTTCTTGTCTCAGTAATCCATGGAGAACATAGCAGAGGTAAAGAAATGGTACAGGAAAGTCTAAGAAAGGGCAATTAGTGTGATTGAAGGGATTGAGTAGTTTTACAAAGTGAGACTGAAAGGTCTCGGTTTTGAGAGGGGAACATTAAAATGAAATAAGTCTCAGGTTTATAGAATCATGAAGGTATCAGATAAGATGAATGCCAAACAAATATTCAGAAAAATGAGTTGGACATTAATTTTAATAACCACTTTCCAGATTTGTATTGATACTCCCCAGCCTGATCTGAGATGGTGTTTGGGTTGGGTTTTGCAGGCAGTTCCTGTGTAAAAAAAGCCCTCAGGGATGGGGGGGGCGGGGAACAAGGGAGGCATCCTGCAATCCTTCACTAGGAGCAGGGGCAAGAGAGAATGCTGGGTAAGAAAGTACATAAGGATGGTCCAAGACTGAGAAGGAAACCCCAGCATAAATATCACAGTTCCTTCTGACAAAGACCTAGGAATGACAATGACTTGTCTCAGCCTTCCCCCTCTACCCCAATATTTGAGGAAGACTAATACTGTCAAGTATAGGATGCAGAGGGGCATCGGAAAGGTGAGCATAACATCAAGAAAGAGGGTTGCATACTACAAAAGGGCTTTAAAAAATAGATATATTTTACACTACTATTATTAAAAATTTCCTGATTTTGATAATTTGCCCTAATACAAAGCTAAAGAATTAATTGAACTGTGTATAAATTACTGCCTCCATATATGAAATTCAATTTTTTCTCATTTCACAGTTTTGGGTGTGACACTGACTTCTGTGCAAAAGATGCGAGGGAGACTGGTGTTGGAAGATGCTGTCTATGAAATGTGAGTCCCATGAACTGAAGTGATATCAGTTGCATCTATAACACATGTCTCTGGATACAGCTAATAATTGTTTGGTCTAGGTGCTCATGATTGTGGAGGTGGCCATGAAAATGCTGGTGATTGCTGTAGTCTTGACGAGGGAAAGTTCCAGCAGATGTATTTGATCCTTCTTCTTGTTATAGAAGATGTGGTGCAGAAGAGCCTTTGCAGAAACTACTGCTTCCGGTGCTGTCGTGCTCAGTGGGGCCTTCATGCAAACCAAGAGAAAATGAGGAACTAGTCCTTCTCTCCCTGCACTTCTTGTGGGTCCTGGAGTGTGTGGGGGCATGAAGAAGCTAACATAGCAGTGCTTGACAGGTTCCTACTGAGTAGCTGCCCCATATATGGTTGTAGTATTGTAACTGTTGGAGACAAGAGTACTGGACTAGAAAGAGTGGTATTTAGGGTAGCAACACATTTCTTACGATTTTTGTCCCATTTATAACTCCTATAAATTTAATCATATTAAGATATGTTAAGTTCATAATGGGAGCTAAAAGGGACACCCATGCCATGTCCCATGATGAGCTCAAAGTACAGATTATTAGATATTGTGTAACTGGCCTGGGAAAATACCTTGACCAAGTATGTGTAAAAGCTGATTATCCCAGAAAAAAAAGTCGTGAATGTGCAAAGTCCATGTTTCCTTCAGTACAGTTGTTTTCAAAAACATGCAAATAATTTGTCAGAAAAGAAATTACTGAAAGCATTTAGCTGAAGCTTGGCAATTAAATATACTCACTAGGAAATTAAATATATAACATTTTAAAACTATACTTAAATTTTTTGTTGATGTAATTCACATACTAAAATCAGACCGCTGGCTTCTCAGCTGTTTTCATGAGAATTAATTTACAACAGGTGCTCTCCTTGATTTTGCAAAGTAAAAGTTCTTAACTTTGTAAGTGGAGTGTCACGGAGGCACCTACAAAACAAACAGCAGCCACTATCCAAAAATGGGGTTTATTGCAACCAGGGTTGCCAGCACTCCTTTTGACTAAATACAGGTTCAGATGTCTGTCGGGAATTAACTACTACACAACTGATTCCTAAGTTTAAGGAATGACAAACCAAAATGGGCAAACTCTCACTCATAAAAGAGGAAAACCTCCCACACCAGAGTGCCCAAGATACCACTCACCCAAAGGGGGGGACGAGGGTCAGTCAATCCACGGAGACTCCCTCAATCCGTGGAAGTATCCTTGGACCGCGTGTCCAAGGGGAGGGTCCGACTGCTACAACCTGCTGCTCTGCAGAGAGCCGACTCAACTCGGCCTTTGGCAAGACTCCGTTTATAACCTAGTCAAAGGTGCACTGTGGTCATTTTCATTGGCTGAGACAGGCCTGGACAAAACACAGAAAAGTGCACACCCCGAGCCTGTTTGCTGGGGGAACCAGACCCTGAGGCACCAGTTAAGCACCACAAGGTGTAACTGAATGGCAACTGAATGGCAACTGAATGGCCGAGGCGCCAAGCTGCTCAGAACAGCCCATGTGTTTTATCTGGGGGGGGGACTGTACCTGCCACATGGAGTCCTTAGATGTGGTCTACTGGTGTTTTATTTGTTTAATTAATAATAACTGTGCCTTTTGTTTATCCTTAGGCAAATTACAAGCAAAATAGCTATTGGATAGATATTGAGTTTCTTAGTAAAATGGTCATCATATACCTTTGAGGAATTTTTAAAGATCAGTGAAAATACTGGTCATATACATTAATAGAGTGTTGTGATTTAGACCAAGCCAGGAGCTGAACCACTTGCTCACCACTTCCCTGCCCTTCCCTGGTAGGATAGGAAGGACAATAGGGAGAAAAAGACAAAACCCCATGTGTTGAGATAAGGCTTTAATGGAACAACACAGGAGGAGAATAAACAATAACAATAATAGTAATGAAGCAATATATAAAGCAAATGATATACATTTCACTGTCTACCTAGACCTGCACCAACAACTTCACACCAGAGACCTACGCACCTGGTCGGGCCTGCCTTCTGCCATTAGATATACTGAGCATGACACCACTATGGTATCAAATACCGCATTAGCTATTTCAGTTGTCTATGCTGGCTGTGGCTCTCTCCCCGCTTCTGGTGAAAATTAACCTTATCCTAGCCAAAGCCAGAACACACACACAAATAGATACACATATCCATATATATCCCTAAATATGTAGAGAGGCAGAAACAGAGAACATGCCACTTTCTTCAGGAAAACTTAGTTGATTCTCCTTTTTTTGAACAGAGTTAAATTGCAGGGATCTCACTCCCAATAATCATCTATTATAAGTAAGCCACTGCCTCTCTTTCATTAGTCCATGTATATTGAAATAATATTACAAGAAGCTGGTATTAAGTATTTCATAATAGTTTACGCATAATTGCTTTAATAATATTGGAATAGTTTATTCTTGATGTTTTACTATTCATTATATAATTTTCAATGTTGTTATGGAAATCAATGTTTTGTAGCTTTTTATTACTTCAGTGGTTTTTATGGTTTTCCTTTTTTTTAATATTATTTATAAATGGTTTCATGAGTAACATTCAGTAGGTAGTTTTTACATGAAGATTATCTCATAATCCAAGGGAATTAGTAAAACAATGAAAAAATATCCAGAAAGCCAATAGTGACAAAGCAGCATACTGAAAGATAAAAGCTGGCAGAAATCAGATGACAAACTGCTCAGCAGCTGACAATCTCCTTCATGTCCCTCGCCTGTTCGTGGCACCCTCTGGCAGTGAGGGGGTCTGCAGGCACACCAGAGGATGTGTCTGGGAGCTTGATGGATACAACTCTGTATTCCCAATCCCATGGTTTCTCTGTGCTTGTGGTCACCTGTGCTTTTGGAGAATGTCTCAGGGAGAATGGAGCTGCATGAGATCCTGGCATGCACTGTGGGTGATGAGCATCTGAAAGCCTTTCCTGTGGTGACTCTGAACTACCAAAAACCCTGCTTCTGCCTCCCTAAAAGTGCTGCATGCGTTGACAAGCGACCAGGGAAGATGAAGTGCTCTGTGCCCAGATGCCTTCCTATTTTCTCATTTTGCAACATACTATCAAAATACTAATGAACATCAACCAAAAAAATGATACAAAGACAAGCAAGATCCTGAACCCAAAAACCAAGGTGAAAATCTTTGTATCAATACCTCATTCCCCTGGGCCATCTGATCTTTTTAGCAATCTCTGTGTATCTAACATGATGTCACCTTTCTTATCGCCTTACAGTCTGGTGGCAGCTATTACAGACTCGTCTTTCTGTTGTTGCTATCGCAGTTTCCTTGTGCTTTCACTGTTTTGTTATCCATTTCTTAGTTACAGTAAGAGCCATTTTGACACATTTAACCTTTAAAAATAAACCACGTTTTCTTTTTTGGACGTTAACACTATACATTTTGGAGAACCTCAGACTAATGGTCTGGAATTTCCTCTTAACAAATAAAATCCTTGCTTAAAGAGTTGAGGTTTCTAAAGCAGTTAAGCTATAACAATCCTTACCCTCCTACCCAATTTTATTCTTCTGATCTTAACATTTGGAGAAACACTGATTTTTTAAACAGCAGAGTGCACAATGTGGAAAACAAAAACATCTTGAGAGTTTGTAGGTAGCGCTGTTATGTCTTAGTTAGAATTTATGAAAAATACATGGTTCACCAAAATAGTTCTTTAAAAGTATCTGTTAATACTGACCTTTGTTTTCATTGTCTGTATCAAACAGCAAATTTGACATTGGACAAAAGAATTTCTTTAAAGGGGGAGAGGAGACTCAGTCCTTCACCCTAGGTCTACTTTATCTATTTTTCCAATGGCAGTTTTAGTAGCTAATCATATCTTCGATCTTTAGAAGTAGCTTTATAAAATCATAAGATTGAAACTCTTTTATATTTATTATTTAAGAAAATCTTCTCTGTAAGTTCATAAATTGTGTGAACTCAGGCAGACACCCCATCTGAGATTACATTAGATACCTTGAAACACCTGAGAGATGTACGTATTTTATCAAAGATCTGAACCAGCCAGGACTTGGGTGTACAACAGGCTCTTTTTACCCTCTCATTCTGAATTAAAGGAAAGGGAGATCACTCAGCACTTCAAAGGATCTCAGACTCTCAGGCTTTGTGAATAAACGAATTAGTGGCCCATTTTTGCTCATCTACACCTCAGTGGGAAGAGTCAGGTATATTTTTGTAGAAAATTTATTTAAAAATTCACTATTTTTTTATAACCTTATTCTGTTGATGCAGGATAGGGACAGTATGTTTACATAAATAAGACACGTCTGGTTGTATTAAGTTGTTTCTGAGCTATGAGAAGGACCTATTCTGTCTTGTCCACATGAATTGGTAGAATTCTAAGTTTTGTGTGTGCAAGCTCATTTTCAGTGCTTCCAGTGATGGGTTTGTTTTTTTTCTCCCCCCTGAGGTAATACTGAAATGCTCAACATGGGTCAAGTAGTTTTTAGTTTCACACAGACTTTTATTATAGTTTGTTTACTTCAGTCTCTTTATTTCATCGTGATTAGCATCTTCTAGTTTCAAAAGAATGCTTTATGAATACTTAGGTACATCCATTGTAGTACATTCCCAAGACCTATTTTTATTAATATTGTCTTTAATTTTGAAGGTTAGAATGATATCAACTGCTTTCATTATACCCTCTCTTTACAAGGTGCCTCTGTCAGGTGTGTTGAGGCCATCTGTGGCACTGTCTGTTTTCTCTTGCCAAGTTCTTGAGGGACTTTTAAGCTATCTTGTGCTGCCATTTTACATTGAAAGCATGCTATAAATTGAGATAGAAAAATATTAAAATATAAAAAATGCCAGTATAATCAATAGCCACATTTCCCTCAAATATTACTTATTTTAAAAATCTGTAACAACATAGTAACTATATGATAATACTTGAAGTGCTAACCTAATAGTTAATTCTGTATGACCGTAGAGAAGCAGAATGTATCGACAGCTTATTAGACACTGTAGTTTATATTCTGAAAGCTAAGAATTAGCTTTCACAGTTGGTGTACCCCAAGGAACCACAAATAGCATCTGAAGACTAGATAACTGTTACCATTTTTCTGTAAAAAGAACTCTTAAAAAAAAAAATACATGCCTATTTTCTAACAAACAACTATTACCTACAATATTCTACTTCATCCCTCAGAATGTATTTACTGTTTCACGTCTGTAGTCTTTCAGCACAATTTAAGTGTCTGAAAATGCAATCAGCAAAGAATATCCCTCTCATGGGGTAACCTTAACATTCGAAGAGATTGACATTTTAATTTGTGAAATGGGTGGCATTTTCTGTACGGATAATTATGCAAACTTGGAATAATATATCAAAAGGGAAAAAAAATGTGATACTTTATATAACTCTAAAAAGAGTTTTAATATTTATTCCAAGTTGTTGGATAAGTATTTCATAAGATATTGATAGATGAAGAAATTAACCCAAATTGACCAGTTTATAAGACCTTGGCAAAAGCATTTTTGCAAATCTATAAAATTCATTCTTGCCCAAGAAAGGCTATTTCAGAGTGGAATAGATACCATCAAGGAAATAAGGAGAAAGGAAAGCATTTTTAAGGTTGAAGAATGTATTTTTATAATTATTATTTTTTAGGAAAAAGAGACAAAGATATCTGCTGTCTGTTATGTATTGAGTGAGGGGAAAGTGAGATGAGAGGACAGAAGCTTTATTAAGAGAAATTATTAATAAAAAAAGAAGAGGAAAATGAAATTGATTAAATTAAGGTGGAAATGAATACAGCTTTGTAATCACCAGAGCACTGGAATTTTATGAGACTTGCCTGTAGTAGAACACTTACAAAGCTGGACTGTAAAGAATGGTATTACATTGTCTTTTGTAAGAAGAGGGGTGTAAGATGAAGGGACTGATTTGTGGAGATAGGGCGGTAGCAAATCTATTTCAGTTCTACTTTATTACATCTCATGAAGGAACTTCTGAGTCTACCCTAGCAAGTTGCTCATGTGATGATAAAAAAAAAAAACAAAAACAAACAAATAAAAACAAAATGGGAAACATATTTCTGCGAGCCTTTTTTGTTTGAAAAGTTACTGACTTTTTTTTATTTCCAATCCACATTTGGTTTACCGTCAGGGCATGGGTTAAATAGAGGATCTGTAATGAGGTAGAAAATAAGTTTTTACAGCTTCTAACAGAAAAAAAAAAGCAGCTTAAAAATGATTTGCTGTCATTGTAATAAATTTGGAGATTTAGGACTAATACCTAGGTGATAAGTTGTTCATTTGTTCTGGCCATGTATGGTTAAGTGTTATAAACAATATCCACCATTTCCAAGGAAAAGTTCCTGGGGGATAGGAATGCAATGGATATACTATGCAACTTCTGTGTCCCTCTGTGGTACAAGTGTATTTATTTCCCTTGTGTTTCATCAGACCTGCTCTGAAACTCTGGATGGAGGATGTGTTCCATTACTCCTCCAGGTTTTTCCCGTTTGATCAAAAATACTAACTTATTCATCTTTTTGTAAAGGAAATTATATTCATTATACTCAACTGAACTAGCAGAGCTTCACAAATAATTATTTAGTAATTTAGTAGAAATATACTGTTGAACGGATTTTTAAGAGGGATGTTAAATTCTACTGTCATTTCCAAGCCTGATGCTTTTTGTGCAGCCAAAAATTATAATTGACAGGAAATCTTATGACATCAAAAGTAGCAATAAACATTAACTTCGTTAAGAAAAGATCTGATTGTTTTTTTCATCATCTTCGATATGACAATCATATATTTTTAAAAAAGCATGCTTTAAAGCCATTTCTCACCCCCTCTATTATTTTAGCCATAAAAACAAACACTTTTATATTTAAGATGAAGGCAAAGTCTGATTCTGTTTATTAATTCTGAAGAGCTTTTCTGTTTAATATTTACAATTTCAAATTCTGAGGCCAAATACTGAAGTCTTCTTTCAGTCAAAAGTCTAAAAAGTTTTGGAGCCTTACGTGTTAAACTTCAGGTGTTAACAGCATCCAGGAACTCAAGGCAGTATTAACACCAATGATTTCTCATATTTTTTGCATACCCAATCAGAACACCTTTAGGTTGCTGATGATATATATATATACACATACAGTTCTGCATTCCCACAGGGAATGGCTCTCAGGGTGAGGCAGGGTCATAGACAAATGATACTAACGTTTTCAGCTGCATTACTCCCTGAGGTTTTTCCTAGTTCATGCTCAAAAGGTGGGAAATTTTTTTACTTTTGTTCTGCATACCAAAAATGTAAAAAGGAGCTGTAAATAAATTATATGTTAGCTTCCTACATTGAGAAGGGCACCGATACCGAGTGGAATTAAATATGTGTTCTCACGTTTAACATTAGTCACACCTCTGAATACTTAATAACTAAGACATATGAGAATTATCTCCCTGTACACTTAAATAAATTTTAAATCACATGGTTTAGTTTTATGGGAAACTCATAATCAAGGCAGAACTCACAATTCCACATTGTTCAACATTAATCTGATCTCTTCTCCATTAATATTAAAGGTAAACTATCCAATTACTCTGTGGGAATTATATAACTTTTTTTCCTAATGAATATGAAACGAACATAAATAGAATTTCACTATTAGTAAAAGTGATAGAAGAAACACATTCTAAGTAGGTATGTTGAATTCATTCAGAATTTTTTTTTTCCTTTCATTATGACTGTATGACTGCCTAAATACATATCTTATGTAATCAATACACTACTAATCTCAGTTTTGCAGATTCATGTTGAGAAATCTATTTTCATTCAGCTTGCGACAAGTAACATTAGAGTTTATGGGAGTTGTAGGTACATGTAATAAAGACAATAAAATACTTCCTAGGTTTTGAGCTGTTCAAGTATTGACCAAGAAACATTGAAAATTTTGTCAAGGTAACGAAATCGCAGAATAAAACATGAATGTAAGATTTTCTGCTATTAGAAGAAGCAGTACATGTGTATAAATATATGTCAGTAGTTTTCAGTGAATTTTATCTTATACCCATATTAAAATAACTTCACTTTGAGGTTTACTAACTTCTGTGAATTCCTCATGAAAAAAAGTGTTCTGATTTCCTCATCTTTAAAGAAGACAGTAGTGTTAATGCTTGCTATGACGGACCGAGGTTTTAGTTCTACGTACTTAAAAGTATAAGAACTGTGTATCTTCAAATACTACAAATACTATGGAATTTTAACCTAGGGTGCAAAAAGTAAATTTTTGTTTTCCTTTCCTTCCACACACAGCCTTTGCTTTGCTTTCATTAAACTGCCTTTATCTCAACCCAAGAGTTTTGGGTTTTTTTCCATCTTTTTTTTCTCCCGCTTGTCCTGCTGAGAGGGAGAGGAGTAATAGAGTGGCTTGGTGGGCACCTGGCACCCAGCCCAGGTCAACCTACCAAGGCTATATGGAAATGTTTATTCTGTCCTTAGAGTCCCAGAAGAAATTTTAATAGTTGACGCTTTGGACATGTGTGCAACTCTAGAAACGTATTAATTTTTTTTCCGTAGAAGATCTGTGTCACAATACCAAAAATGATTTAGCTAGTTGTAATTAATGTTTCTTTAACTAGGTCATCACAGTTTAAATCTAACTTCAATGATAATTAATTGGCACTTAAGCAAATACTCAACAACCCCCATGTTAGTCTCATAAAGACATCAGCTTTGTCTGTAATTACCAGAGACAGGTTTACTACTTTCTAACAAATTTGGAAAACATAGCACATGATGTGCTTCACTATGTTTTTAATTCACTTAATAATGGAGCACAAAGAAGAATTTCAAAGGGTTATATAGAATCACAGAATCATCTAGGTTGGAAAAGACCTTCAAGTCCAACCATTTACCCTATTCTACCAAGTCCATCACTACACCATGTCCCCAAGGACTGCATCTGTACAGCTTTTAAACACATCCAGGGATGGCGATTCAACCACCTCCCTGGGCAGCCTGTTCCAATGCCTGACAACCCTTTCCATGAATTTTTTTTTTCCTAATGTCTAATCTAAACCTCCCCTGGTGTAGTTTGAGGCTATTCTCTCTCGTTCTGTCACTAGTTAGTGGTGAGAAGAGGCCGATGCCTACCTCTCTACAACCTCCTTCCAGGTAGTTGTAGAGACCAATAAGGTCTCCCTTCAGCCTCCTTTTCTTCAGACTAAATAGCCCCAGTTCCCTCAGCAGCTCCTCATAGGACTTGTCCTCCAGGCCCTGCACCAGCCTTGCTGCCCTTCTCTGGACCCACTCAAGCACCTCGATGTCTTTCTTGTATTGTGGTGCCCAAAACTGAACACAGTGCTTGAGGTGTGGCCTCACCAATGCCAAGTACAGGCGGTCAGTTACCTCCTTGGTCTTGCTGGCGAAGCCATTTCTAATACAGTCGAGGATGCTGTTGGCCTTCTTGGCCACCTGGGCACACTGCTGGCTCATATTCATCTGCCCATTGATCAGCACCCCCGGTCCTTTTTTTCCAGGTGACTTTCCAAACATTCTTCCCCAAGCCTGTAGCATTGCATGGGGTTGTTGCGGCCCAAGTGCAAGACCCAGCCTTTGACCTTCTTGAAGCTCATACAGTTGTCCACAGCCCATTGGTCCAACTTCTCCAGATCCCTCTGTAGAGCCTCCCTACCCTCAAGCAGATCAATACTTCCACCTCATTTCCTGTCATCTGCAAACTTACTGAGAGTGCGTTTGATCCCCTCATCCAAATCACTGATAA
>VWZK01018898.1:0-41557 GCA_013396935.1 Baryphthengus martii
CCGCCCAGGCTGAGACTTTCATTGAAATACATCTTTCTTTAGGAAGTGGCTTAGAGTCAGGTTTAGGCCTACATTCAAATTTGTTCCTGACACAAATGCAGATATTACAATGAAGTCTCTCTTTTGTGGGAGGGGGAAGTGCAGCAAATCAGGAATTTTACATACTGTTGAATCTCCTCACAATTTCACCTCATACAAGCCAATTCCTGCATATGAACAAAGCAAAGGTGTTTGGTTTATCTGTCATCAAGCAGGCCGGGGTCCCACACTAGACAAGGGTAAAAGAAGCTACCATTGAGTTAAACCTGTTTTGAGAGCTTCAAGGGAGAACAATTCCAGACTATTTTTGAACGAGAGCATAACGCCTACCCTGAAAACCACTGAAACCAGCAAAAAGAACCACTAGAAATGAAGCAAAACATAGGAGAATGTGAATATTGCACAAGCACACTCACCTGAATTAAGAAAAGCCTTCTTCACAGACTGAAGTCAATCACTAGATGCAGTGTAAAACAGGAGTATTTCCAACATAGAGCTGTGAGTTAGGCTGAACATTCCTGTGACTGCTGAACTCAACAGCTGTTCTTCGCTTTGAGTTAGAAGTCAGACCCACTTAGGATCTTTGCTGGAACCAAACAGCTTAGAACAACAGGTACATGGGATAGAGGAAGGAAGGGTGTTACTCTTGCTTGCAGCAAGGGGAGAGCATGGGAGACAGCTTGCAGCAGTCAAGGAGAACTAGCAGGACATTAGCCATAGTCACAACCTAGTACTGCCAAAAAGCTAAAGGACTGGATGGCCAGTGGGCCAGTTTCTGGTTGGAAAAAGGTAACAGCTGTGAGCCAAGAAACTCTTTCCTGATTTGCTCAAAGAAGGTGGACCCTGAGTTTCCTTTAAAAAATATTCTTGGCGTGCATCAAATACCTGGTGCTTATCCTATATTTTTTTCCTCCTAAGCAAAATATTACAGGCCACGCTAATTCTGGTTAAAATTGAATCAAAAAAACCCCATTAAGCCCAATTTCCAACAATACACATTTAAGCTCAATCAATTGTGAGCATGTTAAAGGACAGTTAAACATATAACAAACTCTCTTAACTGAGAAAGGAGGGGCTAACAAAGTGAGATTTTAGGTAGTAGTTGGGTCTCAGCTTTGTTAGTATTTTTTTCTCATTCCTGTTTGGATGCATGTTCTTTCTACTCAAACTGATTTTGAATGAGAGATGAAAACTTACATTTAAGCACTTGCTGCAGGGCAGAGAATCTCGAAACCAAACCTCTTGGGAGCTGATGTCAAGAAATGGGTAGCAGAATTCAGCAACTGGTGCAAAATAATAGAATGGCAATTTTCCTTATACTGTAAGAAAGATGGAATAAGCTTTTGTGAGAACACAGTCAACTACTCAGGAAGATTTGGTATCAACATTTAGTAATTTACCTGTCAGAAGAGTTATGGTGCAATTAGGAACCCTGTGCTGGGATGTGTTTCCAGACTATCCAAGTACCCTCACAGCTAATGCAGTAGCCTTTCTATCTCCTGGCTGCATTGAAATGCTGTGTTTCACTCTACAGTACTGACAGCTGATTCAAATCTAAAAGATACCAGCAGTCACCTGTCACAACACCTTTCAGTGAAGCACACACTGATTACCAGGCACTCAGTCATTAGCCCCACTTTGTTTGAAATTCTCCCTAATTGTGTGCTTGCTGCTTTTCCGTTCATGATAGACAGCAATTCTGCTGGCAAGCTGAAGAATAAAACATCTGAACACCACCCTTAATTCACACTTTAATTAATGTATTCCTGCTGTATGAACACAAGGAACTCTTTCAGTGATCCTTACTGGATCCGGTCTTATTGGATCTCAATTTCCACTGGGAAGTGGCTGCTGTTCCAGCAACTAGCCTGTATCCAAGCCTGTCCCATGACCCACAAAGGCTCTCAAGCCACCCCATGTTGGCCTCTGCCAGCACAGTGCTGCCTATCTCTGACCCCAGCTACATATTTCATTGGCAGGACACGCTGGAGCTGGCAGACCTGCCCCTGCAGAAGGGCTCCGTGTTGCTCCTCAAGCAGAGATGGGAGTCCACCAATGCTACCAGATCTGACCCAATGCTCCAGTGCTCACCGGCCCTGCTGTCAGCTCAGCTCAGCTGTAGCAGTACCATGGAGAAAGTACCAGCCGACAGCAGGAAGGTGGATGTGTTCAAGGAAGAGACCCTAGGTGGCCCTCAGCAGATTGAGCATGTCCCCATCACTGTGGAGGAGCTGCGGAGCCACTTTGAGGCCCTGGGTGGCAAGAAGGTAAGTGCTTGGACTGGGCGGGCACCTTGGAATGGAGATAGGCCTCAGGGCTGCTCAGCCTCACACCACTCCTCTTCTGTGCCTCACTGGGGATGGGCAGCGCTGGCCAGCTCCTGTGGATGTCCTGTGGACAACTGGGATCAGTATGTTAATGTTCTGTTCCATAGTTTTCCATATTCCACAATGTTACTGGTCTGGATCATTTTAATGGTTGCTGACACGCTCTCTGCCAGCTTGCCAGGTAAGTTAGCGTGCAATTCTGCTTGGCCAGTGCTGTGGAGAAAAGTAAGATACTTAGGCCAGAGAGAAGAATTCCCAAATGGAACTATTTACAGACGGTCTAAAACTTTCTGAAGCTCTTGCTTCTTTTTTTTTTTTGGTAGAACATTATTGACTCCTTTTAAAGTGAGAAACCTGCTGTCAGTTCACCCATTGGCTTTCACTGGCTTAACATGACAGGCCTGGACAAATTGCAACTTTATTTGCCATCAGATTTTTGTCTGAGTATCTGTGATTTCTTTGAACTATCTAGGGAGAAGCTAGGTTCTTTGAAGCTTAAGAAATGCTTCAGAGAAGTCTGAGATTCTAAAAAGGTTATTCGTTACCTTAATTAAGGCTACTTCATTCATTTTTGTGCCTAAAAAGTCTTTCACCGTGCTTTACCGATTTGCATGAAAACTAAAATGTCCCTAAAGGTTCTAGTGGCTGATGGAATATTTTGTACCTTCCACATAGTAATTCCTCACTTCTTGTTCAGTTATCAGATTAAAAAAAAAAACAACATAAATAAAGAAAGAAATCCCCTTTGAACAGTTTTTACCCCACTTCTCAATCAAAGATAGATACACTAAAATTTGATGTCACTACTGTGTTCTACCACCCTCTAACTGCTACAGGATAACCATGCCAGTCCATGTAGTCAATCATTTACTCATTTAATTTCAATGTCCTGAGTAATTTAACAACAGGATTTTGTTTAAAATCTATTAGAAAGCTTTGTTTCTGTGAACTGTAAAACAAAAATTCATGTGATTCATGAAAAAACTTTTCATTGGCTTTAGATGCATAATATAAAAAGTAGCAGGTACCAATAAAATTAGGGTTAAAACTTTATGGGATTATTGAGCTCTTAAAAGACCATATAAAATAGTCATAAACTGCTGCTAAATGGCATACTTAGACGATTTTAAGGTGGAGACCTTTTTGGTTGATCTAACAGTCATTTTTTAATAGTAGCAAAATAAACATTTATTTTTTTTCCCCTATGAAGCAGTACGTTCATTATTGCAGACATGATCATTCTTATAGGAGCAAATTGATTCTTTTTTTTAATCTTATTGATACAAAGAGCTCTGTATTAAGCAAGAAAGAGTAATTTTTTGGATTTAAACAACATTCTTCACTTGACAGGATTGCAGACCTTTATTTAAACAATAATTACCAAGAAAGTAAAATGACTACTTACTCCCAGTCTCAGAACCATTACACTAATTAAATATTCCTTTGCAAAATTTGCTACTGCCTCACCTGTAAATGCTTTGAATTCACATGCAGCCAAGAATCTGACTATTAGTATTACTATTTCACTGATATACTGTATGAAAATTATTTCCAAATGTATCTCTTTGCTGGGTGTTTCTCCAAGTGAAAATCTATCATTTCTGATATAAAAGGGAAGCAACAGCTCAGTATAAAGAGTGAGAGGTAGGGGGAAAGGTCAAGGAAGTGTCTTTCCTTTATCGTATTTTTTGCCAAGAGCACCGAGTAGGAAATGCATTTGAGTAGAGCTCTAGTTAAAATCAATTTTTTTCTCGGGCCAACCAGAAGTGAAAGAAAGAGGTGTACTCTCTATGGAGCATGCCTTCTTGCTAAGTTACTGAAACTCATGCAGGAATTGCAACTGTTAAGATCAGTATCTTGCAAAAAACACTGAAAAGTAGATGGTGCTTATAAACTGGGAAGTGATGAGGGGTGGGAAAGCATGAGGAACAGGCCTTTTTTTTTTGCAGAATTCAAATAGAAAAGCTTGAATTTTGTTATTCTGTTCAGATAGCTGTTTTAGGAAACAAGATTTATATTGTTTTTGAGCATTTATTTCCCCAGCATTGTAAAATATCTTGAGGTTTCCAAGATATAATCAACACAAAATGTTGAAAAATGGAATCTGCATCGTAGAAGACTTTCACAATGCAAGCGTTATTTCAACATTTTTACTTAAAAAGAAAAAATTGAAAGTGAGTCTACAAAAAAGTAGGCATTCACACCAAAGATTTCCAATGCTGAGGAAGTATGGATACTTAAACTCTGGTCATGCACTTACAAATCTTGGCAACACAACCCAAAAGCAGGATTGACAAGGTTTCAAAAAAAGTATGTGAACTCCATCGGTGTAGGAGTTCTATCAAAGGCTAGATCATTTCAGCAACACTAAATATTGGAACCAAACTGATGCTATTGCTGACAGTGGCATCAACACGTATGTCCAAGTTCTAATGGCACAAAAAATGTAGTAATTACCAATTCCTCCACTGGTAACAGTGAAGAAGTATGAAAAAAAAAATTGTGTGAGATAAATATAAGTCACAACAATCTCAGGCTTTGCATGTATAAAGTCTCAAAGTCTGTATCATATTTTAAATTAATATACTGATGGTATTTAAAGGTACATATTAAGCATTTGATGTGTAGCTGGTTAATGACGAGGACCCTAGATGTTAGAGGTGACAAAGGGATTGATTAATATTAATGAATGTTAAGTATTTCAGTAGTGAGATATTACATCATGAGATAAGATACTTGTCATGAAAAGCAACCGCAATTTAGTATGCGTTCGGTAGATACATCTTGACTGTTGTTCTAGCAAGTAATCCATAATAAATTACTTACATCGCCATATAATGCAAGGCTGTGCAAAGGTTTTAGCAAACTGATTACTTAAGATTGAGTCTCTTCCAGCCATAGTACATTTCCAGAGGCAGGAAGAGTGAACGATGGGGAATGAGCTGATGCATTTTCCATGCATTTTTGTAGCGGTTTGACCCAGAAGCAATGGAGATGGTTAGAACAAAGTTAGAAATGGCTATATGTAGAACTAAGTCAAAGGCATAGAAATCACAGTGGAATTTTAAAAATTTAAACAAGATGTCTTTTAAGGCTCAGTGCCAGCTAACTATATTACAGTTACCTTATGCATTAATGAACATGCTCATTAGCCTTATGCTCAGAAAAAGACTGCCAAGAGTTGTAACCCTACTTAAATCGTCTATCTCTTGACTAATCAGACTTTCAGGACCAAGGCCCATCTTATTAGGTTATTCCATAGGAAAAAATAGATTTTATTCTAAGAAAGCAAAATACTGCTGATTAAAAATTCTAAACCCTCTCATTCAGGTTGCATTTTCATTGCAGCGCTGTTATTTGTATATGTACAAAATCAACAGAGAAAAATCAGGTCAACTAAATAATGTTTAACTATGATGTGACTTCTAAACAATTAGATCAATCATATAAAGAACCCTCTGCTGGTTCAAAAGTGAAAGACATTATTATGGGCAGCTGCAACTGTATTTAGACTTGGCATATTTTTCCTCCTGGTGGGTACAGGGTGAACTGTGCCCAATTCTAATCATTTGAATGGAATTAACACTTCATATTGCAATAAGACAATACAAAAAGGAGTAAACAGAGTCAGGGACTAACTAAGTTTAATAACTTTGAAGCTAAATCACTTGGTGAAGTCAAATTACTTTTGCCTGACTTTATCCAAGTGGAACTTAGATGTATTTCCTTCTTGGGAGTATTAATAAGCTGAGTCTTGCTGGAGCCTCTCAATGAAAGCCTATAGTATCAGGCCTGTCCATAACTTTACATTATTTACAAATAAACTGATGTCCTGTTCTGATAAAATGATAACTATTTTTCCCATTCTTATAGGAAACACCTGTTTCTTAGGAAGCAATAACATATTAAAACATCAATTTCCTGTACTGACTTATCACTCCCGTAACAACTACTTTAGTCTATTAGCACTCCAAGGCTTCAGGATGCTTAAGCAACTAAGGCTTGTGTTTGCTGGAAAGTGATTATGTATGTTTTTCTTAAAATATGTTAAAGCATCCCAACTGACAAAGTAATTTCATGCTTACTTTTTAGAGAAACCTATTCAAAGAACTCATTAAAATAATTCATTTAAATAATCTGGTATATGTTCATTAAACTGTGTCCTTTGCAGAAAACATACGAACTGCTGCCAGAAAGTAAATGAAGGGAACAGATGCTTAATGTAAAAGGTTAGACTTTCATTAAAATTGTTTAAACAAGCAGCATCTTTTTTTTTTTTTTCCCCCTTAACACTCTCAGAAACATTTATATTAATTTAGCAAAGCCACGTAACGCAGAAAAGAATGGAACCCCCATGACACCTGTAGGTCAGGTTTTTTTACCCTGTTAGCACTTGCATCATTTGTGTGTTTGTTCTGGAATGAAAGCGAATAGTGAGGATAGGATGGCCAAATAATTACCCTTGCTGAAAAGCTTGATATTGAAGGGAATGCTGTATGGTCAGACTTCTGGATTTTGGCTTCATCTCTTTCTCAGCTCATTCATTCTTTTTGTGACACAATGCATTCCTCCCTTTTTTTTTTTTTATTAACTATTTTCTAATGGCAAAAGACTCCACAACAAGGAACTGACACTTCGTCTATGGGATTTCAATTGTAGATCGTGAAGAACCAGTTCTGGTGAAAACTCACTTTTTTTTTTTTTTCTTTTTCCTTAAAGGAGGACTTGTCTTCTCTGCTTTTACTTTTTCAGTAAATATATTGGCTCCTTACAAGTACCTTACAAATCATCAGAAGAAACAATCCTTCTCCCACTTTCATTATTCGTATTTAACTCATGTCTGAACTAGACTGGCTTGTCACAGATAGGAAGATGTATTAAATTTTTGCCTTTATCAAAACTGGACACGTTGACAGAGTTCTCACTGACCCCTGTAATGTGTTATGCCAGAGAAAGCAGGTGTTCCAACAGCGAGAATGGATCTTTCCAAAGCTTCTTTGTTCACAGACAGTCCCATGAACTATTGTAGTACAGTGTGTGTATATATACACAGGCATACACATAGATATATATACATATAAAGATCTTCTATAAAGAACTGTTATTCCTTCCTGTTTATCCAGTGGATTGGTAGTGATTTGCATTCCATCCCAGTGTATCACCAGCAGTTCTTCTGAGCTATACACTCTGGGTTAGTTACACCATTACACTTTCGTTGTACATACACTTGGAAGTAACTATTCTGCAGAGAGTGCACCTGCCTTCCTCAAAGTGTCATGCATAAACTGGACTTGAAATCAGCACAAATGATTCACGCTTGTGACAACTGAATATTTCAGACCACCTTCTTCACCACATCCCTGTTAAGTAGTTTCATTAGTTTTGCTACCTGCTTGATTTTTAAGTAACCATGCCTAGGCCAAGTATTTCAATTGTTCCAAATAACAACGTGGAGTGTTTTTCTTTAACAAGCCCTCGAGACCTCTTTTATTCTTCTGCCCTTAATTCAGCTTTAAAATTTTTGTGCTTTATTTGGAGATGTGCACAGCAGAGGAAACAATATGTAATAAGATCTCACCTTAAAAGGATAGAATCATCCATTTTTCCCTATGGTGAGAGACGTTAGTGTTTGACGTATGGCAACGAGGAAGCTTGGTAGGAAAAAAAAAGTAAGACAGATCAGTTGGAAAATTGAGACGTGTGTCACCAGTTCCTTATGAGAAATTAAATTTACATACAAACTACTGTTCAACAGGCTGCATTTTTCTAAGGAAAAGGACGGAATGGACTATAGTCATATGCCCTCAACTTTCCAAAGGAAGTTTCCTTTGTGATGAGATTTATTACATGCTTTTCTTTTGCTTCACAATGTTCTTGTTCCTTACTGCTTATTCAGAATCCACAAAGATTTATCATGTATTATGTCCTGCAGATGAGGGTGGCTTATTTTTAGGATCACTTGTCCTCAACAAATTGCAATTATTTGAGTTGTAGGTCTCATTTTTGGCTGATTACTGTCTGGCTCTATTCCATATTTTCCTATTCTTTCTGCCCCACTCTTAAAAGACTTCTTGCCTTGTTTTTTTGGTAGTTGTATTTTTAATTTAAAGAGGCACTTTTAATCTGTTATGACGAGTAGAGTCTTCTATGGAGTACAGTTAGGTAATAGAAAAAACAATTTTGACAGGACATGAAACATTACTTCCTAGGATGACTGACTTTCCTAGGAAGGCAGTCTAAAACTCTGAAAACTCTTTCTGGAACAGAGGAGCATTTAAAGAAAAGAATTAAAAAAAAAAACACAAAGCACATTTTCTCTATAAGATTAAGTCCAATGTGGTTTTTTTTATGCTGTTGAACACAATCCTACTTTCATCATTACATGGTAACAGATATCCCCAAAATGTTGCATGTAGTCACAGGAGTTTAACAGGTATTGCAAAGGTCTAGAAAGTGAGAAATATGCACAGCCAAAAAGACTTTTTAGTAATACTGGGCTTCCGACAGTTTTTGAGATCTTTTCATGACTTCTACCCATATCACTGCAGATATGAATGCTGCTTTGCCTTCAGTTCTTTCCATAAAGACCAGTGAAGTTAAAGAGGAATATTACTTTATTTTGTGCTAACCGAAGTTCTACAACCGAGCCTGCAGTTTGGAAATAGAATAAACAAAGAAAAATTTCTTTCACTTCAGGAAAACTGAAAGAGTTGAGAGCATCAGGTTGCTTTTGTCTTTTCAGGTGCTAATACTGTAATATAAGGTTGTTTGTAGTAGATTAGAAGTGTCTGTGTATGTTTCTATATGACATGTTGAAAATGGAACCATGAAAGAACACTAAGGTGTATGGCAAGAAATACAATGTTGTCTCATTTTGCTCTCCCGTCTTGTTTTTTGGGAGGATTTAGGAGTTTAAAAGAAGAAATTAGATTTTGACTGACTAATTTAGATTTTTTAAGCTCTTTATTCTGAACAGATAGGATATTTGATATTTTTAATATTTCTTTAGGGCCTGATTTAGCAGAAATTGTTTTCTTGCAAATTTGAGATTATAACAGACTGACTAGTCTTTGGCTCAAGTTCTTTGTAGTCAGATAAAAGTGGAGAAGCTCGGCCTTCTATATGAGCATGCTATCTTTAATCTGTGTGCTAGTGAGCAAGCACACCAAGAGAGAATGGAGAAATGAGGGAACTGACCCTTGGGGCTTCTTAGGAAAGGCACAAACACACACACACACTAAGTCATGAAACGGTTCTTTAAACATACTTAGAAAAGACCCAGAAATTGGGTGTTACAGAAATAATTTTTAACCTTTTAACATAGAAGTTGTTTGTGATGTCCCTTGAGTTTTGTACAGTTTGATCTTGAGGGTGAAGAATTATGCTTTCTGGGTCATCAAAAATATTACCTCTTCTCTTTCCAGACACATAAGCCGGTAAATACCTCACTGTACCCAAGTCTATTTTTGTTGTATGGTTTCCAGTCTATTAGCCAGTGGCATCAGAGCTTGATAACCTCTGTGGCAAACTGACCGTAAAGCACTTGGAAAGGCACAGCTCCTTAACATGGTCAGTGGCCAGGAAATGACATTTGGAAAAGCAGGTTTCATTTATAATATGTTCTTTAACTTTATCTCCACGTTTAGTTTGTTTAGTTTGCAGTTTTTTATAGACAATACTTCTTATCCTAAGTAACTTCTTTTTAAGTATTTCTGACTTGAGGCAGAAGGCAACAAATCCTAAACCATTTTTACTTTTTCTGTCTGCTGGTATTTGGAAAACTTTACCAGCCTAAGGTATTTTAATTCTTGAAACATGAAAGTGATGTGGAAAGATGGGAAGTGAGTAGGGCCATTACTAGCATGTTTTAGGAAGCAGCACTTGGAGGGAAAATGAACATCTGGGTTAAGTTGATTAGGAAGGAAATCAGCTTGTGACACAAAGTCTGAGAAATCCACAAATTAAACAGGACTGAAAGAGACATTACTTACAGAGTACAATGTGCAATACGTCAAATGAACAATTTCAAGTTAACAATCAAATAACCACCTGCACCAAAATAAACAATTACTGTGTCAATAGGCTATTAAATATGGAAAATAAATCCCCCAATACGTCCTTATTATTTTTCTTCCAACCTGTATAACGTCTGTGGGAACAAACTGTCAACAATTGTGTTATTCTCTGACAGTATCTAGTAGAAAGAGAAATGGACTCACCATGTTTTCTGAAGTTGTTGTCATGGGGTTGAAGTAAATGGGTTCAGAGTGACCATACTCAGGAGTTTGATGCTACTATTCTGAATCTTCGTGAAAGCAGAGCAATTCCTGTTTTTTTCAAAGAGACGTACAGCACAGAATACTTTCCATCTTTACATGTCCGAGGCAGAGGCAGTACCAGGATATGAGTAGATGCTGACATGGACCATTATAGTACAGAAAGTACAAATGACCTGCTAAATACACTTTACTACACCGGTTGTCTTAATAGAAGAAATTCTTCAGGGATCCATTGCAGAAACAAGATCTCTCATGTGTGCTTCTGTTTGTGCTCCTTTAGCTCCTTTTTTGTCATCTCTTCTTTCTGCTCTGTTGTCTCTTTCAAAAAAAGTTCTGTAAAGATGAGATCCTTTTTTAGATGTTTGCTGCCTAGATTTAAAGTAACGCGACACGTTATCTTAAAGCCGAGAAATCTCTAGGCATTTAGCAAACAGGAAAGAAAAATGAAAATACCATTGCCATACTTTATTCCTGTTTCTTTTTTCTCCCTTCTGCATCATGGTGCGATGCTATGTTTGTTTCAAATGTAAGGCTTGATTAATAAGATTGGAATAGTAGATGTTACTCGGGATTAGGCAGCTTGTGAACTTGATATACCCAGGAATGTTCAACCTATGCATCGTCTTTCTCTGAAGCCGTTTCTATGAAGTTCTGTCACAGATAATACATATAATTTCTGGATTATAAATAATAATGTATATAAGATATAATAAGATATGTAATAATATCTAGTAATACTAATTTCAAGGATCTCCCTGGTTATGCCTACTATCTCAGAGTCTCCATCATTTACTCTCATCTGGAATTCTCTGTAGCTACATCTCAAGTTCACTTGATGTGCCTGGTATTATTACTGAATAAATGAAAAATTGTGGACACTTGAACACATATTGTTTACTGCAGTTTTGGAAGCAATATCAGAGA
The DNA here is from genome assembly GCA_013396935.1 of Baryphthengus martii. Taxonomy (NCBI): domain Eukaryota; kingdom Metazoa; phylum Chordata; class Aves; order Coraciiformes; family Momotidae; genus Baryphthengus; species Baryphthengus martii. Next base: position 11,570 of record VWZK01018898.1, read on the forward strand.
GTACACCCTGTGTTTAAGTTTTTAAAATTAGTATCTGTTTGATGGAAATAAACACATTTAAGACTGTAAAATGTGCCAACTAGTTGGAGCTTTTACTAAGGAAGTGATTGTCTTTAGTTAGAGTAAGCCTGAGCATTTTTCTTTTGCTTGGCTACAACTGAGGGATCTGTTTCATTTGCTTGAACAACTGAAAGAAAATGTGTCTTCTGTCCTGCTTCTGAAAGTGATGTCAGTGGACTCTGAGAACTAGCATGCTCAGTATCACTGGAAAATTATGACATCTTAGAAGCCAGGCAATATTTGTAAGGAAGGAAGCGGAAGGTTGAGGGAGATGCCTGTTAATGCCTGGTTACAAAGCTATGGTTCCTGTACCCTCTCCAGTCTTTTGTTGCTGTTCTTTCTAATATATTTCATATTAAACACAGCTCTCTTGGACCTGGACTTCTTATTCTGCGTGTTTTGCTGGTAATGTATTGCCAGTGATTTATATAGGCTCCTAATACCAACTTAGCATAAATTCTGTTTGATTTGTATGTGATTTTATTTCAATTTGCTTTACAGAGCTGTAGTAAGATTCACTTGTACTAAGTTTTTTTATTTTGCAATTTTCATAAATTTTATCTCCATTTAGTTTTTTACAGCTATTGTAGCTGGCCTACTTTAAACAATGATAATCACTGTAGTATCCTATGCTTGAATAAACCTCATTAGAACACATTTGGGCGCTATCAAATTACTTCACTGTGGCCTCAGTTTCCTTATGTGCTTCTAAAACACACAACTATTTTGTCCTCCAGCAATGCCAATAGAGATGGACCTTTGCACAATATTGGTTTCTGAATTCAAGTTTCTGTAGCTACAGCATATTCTGTAAGTTGTCTATTTATTTACTTCATTGTCCAGTTGATGATTTAGCACAAATATTCATATCATACTGTGAAAACCGCTGTAAAATTTCAAATCAACAAAATACAACGAGGAGCATATCACTGATATTCCTTTCAGGAGACTGAGTCTGAAAAGCTCCATAATTTAATGTATGCAAAACACTTAACAATTACAAGAATTTCCCTTTTTAGCTCCAAGAATTAGGCTGTTGCTTTTGAAGTAGTAAGACTAAGGACCTTGTATCAATTTTGCTATGGTAATAAATAGCAAATCAGTAGGAGTTTGGGTAACTGAGTGTGAAATCTATAGGCATTTCAAGGCAGAATTTAGCCCCTCAATGCTTTTCTTAGTGTAGGGCCCCATTTTGAGATGGTGTCGTGATTTAACCTCAGCCATCTCCAGGAGAGCAGGGCTCCATCACACGTATCAGCTACTTGGGAAGACAAACACCGTCACTCCAAACATCTCCCATTTTCCTTCCTCTTCCCCCAGCGTCATATGATGTCATAGGCTACTGGTCAGCTGGGGTCAGCTCTCCTGGCTGAGTCCCCTCCCAACTTCTTGTGCATCCCCAGCCTACTCACTGGTGGGGTGAGAAGCAGAAAAGGCCTCGACTCCTCAGCAGTAACTAAAACATCCCTGTGTTGCCAACGCCGTTTTCAGCACAAATCCGAAACGCAGCCCTAGAGCAGCTACTGGGAAGAAAATTAACTCTAGCCCAGGCAAAACCAGTACAGACAGCAATTCTGCAACTAGATCTTCTTTTCCCTCAGACTGACAACAGGCTCTTCTCAGGGCCTGTTTCTTGTATTCTCAGAGCTGTTTTATACCATTCCTCCAAATGAAAATACTGTCTTATTTTAAAATGGTCTGTAATAGCTGAAAAGATAAGCATCTCTGGAACTGGTCTGGGGATGAAACGAATGAGCAGGTTTGAGGCAGCCATAGGTTTGTTTTTTTTAAGCCTCTTGAGAAAATCTTAGTGAAGTGGTGCATTGCAGAGAATCAACCGAGAATTGTGCCTTTGTCTCAACAGTTTACTTACTGGCTTCATAGAGTTTATGCAGCAGGTGTGACTAGCACTCCTCTGGAATAGGCACTTTAGGGAGTTTGTCATCCATCTTAATAACACCATCAGCATTCCAGCAGATGGTAGACATGATTCCATGCACTCCTCGCTTCCAAATTGCACCAGAATGGATTTCCATCATATTTTTAATTACAAATAAGAAATAAACCAGAAACAGACTTGTCTCGTGCTGGCATTTCCAAAGGCTTTTTCCAGGCAGGCCAGGAATATGTTGCTTTATCTTTTTTTTTTTTTACCTGTCACTGAGATTGAGTGATTCACAGGAGATATTATCAGCTCGTTCCGCACTAGAATTAACACAAGATCATTTCTGTGTACTTACCAGCAAAGCGGTCTCTTGTTTTGAACTGGAATTTGAGATGCCAGCTTTTTGTAGGCAATAGTAAATGTTAAGAGCCAGTCCAGAAAAGTGCTTAGACAGTAAGTATAACTTGAATTGCTATTGAGAACAATTATTTGAATAGCAGCCTTCAAGTATTTAAAATTACAACCATAATAAAATGCATTGATGGATAAAGATTTTATGTACCTATTTTTAAAACAACAGATTTGATTTCTAAACACTTATCCTACTGCTCCACTCTTTTCCTACCTCATCATCCATTTATAGATTTATTATTTTCCGTTCAACTTATGCTTATATAAAATGAAAGTTAGGTGGTAGCTAGCTTTCCTTTAGGTAACACATGTAACAAAAGAAGTTAAGACACGATGGAAAGGGGATGAGTGCATTTTTTGAATACGCTTAAAAAAAAATAAAATTATTTGAACATTAATAGTAGCTTTTGGCAATCTATTTAGCATACTGATTGCAAATTTCTCTTCCAATCCAAGGTAGTTCACTGTATGCAGAAAAGACAGTAGTACTTTGGTAAACAGTTTTCCTCTATTTAAAACTTCGTGTGTTCTGGCTTACTGACTTTTAGATTAGTGCAGAACTGGATAGCAAGTGGAAAATCCACTATCTAAATGAAGCACAGTCACTCGGTAGGCCCCTGAAATTGGAATCTCTGTGGTTGCCATTTCTAAATGTAATGACTGTATATCCTTTGAAATCTGGCACTCCAGCGCTTTATTCTTTTCATCATGTCTAGAGTATGAGATCAGAACACAAAAATAGCTTCTTGTGTCACCTTCTTCTGAGAAGCCCATTCAAAAATAGAACCTAATATCAGAGACAGTACGTAAAACTGAAGTGATTACATGATAAAAAGTTACTTAAATATAGACGGATTTCAACAAAGAAAAAGGAATAAAGGCAGTTAAATAGGATGCTCTACACAATGGCCTATGTCTCAACTGAATACCTGCTCCCACCAAGAACACACACACAGTTACAAAAGCTTGACACGAATTGAACCCTTCATGAATCAAAAAGAAAGAAATAAAAGTATTCTTTTCGCTTGGCAACTTTTGCAAGAGTTGCATACATTAGCCTCTAATTAAGCACCTCTTGGCACTACCTCTTTTTTGATAAGTGGCATTTATGTTAATTCTATCCTTATTAAGCAGATGTCTTTGCCATTCACTGTCATTAGGTTATCAGGGTAGATACTCCAATAAAACAGTACGTAAATTAAATTTATCCCAATTAAAAGGAGCTTATGGTAATTGAAACACCTCCCAAAAACTTTTTCACAGTAGGAAATATCATTTTCTGAGAATAACTCTGAGTTCCAGCACTTCAACTGGAGCGACAGCGCCAGAAAATCATCCTTGAGAAGCCTCACTAAGACAGGGATGCTGTTTGCAAACGGGGCCAGGGCAGCCAGAGACTATCTTGTTGGGGCTCTATGATAGTGAAAGGGAGGAACAGAAGAGAACGTACATGGCCATAAAATTGGTTTTTTAGAACAAAAAGTTTTACACAGTGCTAAGCATGCAGTTCCTCTGCCCCAAACCATCATCATTGTAGCACTGTAGATCAGAACCATCCTCAGAGAGACCACTAAATGGACCATTCCCCTACAGATGGGTTCGCCAAATCAGGGATTTGAAGAATATGGATTACTGCGGAATACTTTGGTAAAAGCTAAAATGAGCTATGGAAATAAGCAGAACTTAATTAGAAATGACTAAAAGAGAATTAATGTATTTAAAATTATAGATCGGCTAAAGTGTATATATATTTTGTGGACAAATATATCAGCAGTCCCCCCAGAAGTCTGTGTAATTATAGAGGAAAATATAGTAATTATTTTTTAGGTACATTATTACAGGCAGGACGACATAGAAATCAAAAGACAAATTAACAAAGAGATTTTGAGCAATAAGCACCAGTCTCAAACTACTTAAAATATGAAACTACAGTAAACTGCATTGTCACCTATAACAAAATGCTTCATAGGACTTGGATGACAAATTACAGCATAAAACTGAAAAGAATATTCCTAGAATTGATAACTGACGCTGTTTACTGAAATGTCCAAATTACAAGAGTACTCAATAAAAAAAAAAAAACCTGCAGACTTGAATAAAGGGAATAAAGCTTGTTACAAAACAAAACCTGAGATGCAGGCAAGTTTGCAGGTGAAAAAAAAGAATGCTAAAGACAAATGATAATATTTTATGTCTAAGCAATTTGTAAGTATTACCCTAGATTTTCAGTTCTATTTGACACATATGCTGTTCTGAACACAGGAAAATAAGCTGAATGAAAGTACCTTATTCCATCGTGGCCAACATCTTAGAAATCTGTTCATAAAAGAATTCACATGAAAATCTTTTTAGGGTCAATCTTTCTGTAATTGATATTAAAGATGGTCAAAATAGATATTATTTTTGTAAAAAAACCCACATCCTTATTAAAATAAATGTCCAAAATACTTACATAAATTTTACAAGTAATGGAACTGCTACTGCAGAGGTGAAATCAGAAAAAGACATTATCAATATATGCTACAAGTTAATACAATTAATAGAGTTAAGAAAAAATGAAAATCAAATTTATGTTGGTCCCTAGCTTGCAAGAATAAGAATAACAAACAATAAATTCTGATTTATTTTTTTTTTAAGCTGTTACTGGTAACTACAGAAAAATGTAGTAGGAATAAAAAACCCCAACCCTAAATGCCTTTGTTGTCAAGGATGCCAATGGTAATTGAAAACACAATCTATTTTGAGGTTTCTGGTTTGTTTTAATAGTGCAGGAGTTAGAACATCATTAAAGAGGTTCTCTGATGACCGAAAGCACACACAAGACTGTTGGCAACATGATCCTGAGGCTGCTCTCATTTATGCCAGAACTGGAGAAGTCGGAGACAGACATGGTCAGGCTGATCTCACAACAGGCACAGCTGCACTTTTTTATTTTCCCCTCTCCCTCCCCTCCCCGGCTTCATTTCTCCTCTGAATAGCCCTTTCTGCGTCACAGATTGTCCGTACCAGATTTCAGACATAATGGTCAGCTTTTCAGCTCTTTTAAACTAAAATATCATAATTAATACTGGGTTGTTATTGTAACTGATAACCGACTCAGAAAAAAAACAAGGGTACAAAATGAATAGCGGTTGGAAGCCATAGCCTTTCCCACACAAAATAGCCTATTCATTTCAGCCACCTGCTGTCTCCTGATACCCCTGGCATGTAAATATCTCATTCCTCTCGCCATACCTACGTTCCGGCCAAGCTCCCTAATCCTACCTGTGCTGCAATGCCCACCTGCACTGCCCTGCCTGCACTGTAACCCAGCCTGGTCACAGAGCTTATCTTCCTGGCACTGTGCCACTGTGTCAGTTCTGAGCGGCGTGTACAACCTGGAAGTATCCACTGATTAGTCAGGAAGGGTACAAGGAAGTGGCACGGAGCAGAACGAAGGCTACTTTCTTCACTCCAGAAGTCTTTCTCTTGCTACTACCTTTCAAAAATACTTTTCATAACAGCCAAGGAAAATATGCTGCTAATTGTAAAAGCAATTAGAGAATAATTCAAATTGGTTTTAAACTATTCAATATATTCATCAATGACCTGGATAAGGGAACAGAGGGCACTGTCAGCGAGTTTGCTGATGACACAAAACTGGGAGGAGTGGCTGACACACCAAAGGGCTGTGCTGCCATCCAGTGAAACCTGGACAGGCTGGAGAACTGGGTGGGGAGAAATTTAATGAAGTTCAACAAGGACAAGCGTAGAGTCTTGCAGCTAGGAAAGAATAACCCCAGGTACCAGTGTAGGTTGGGGACTGACCTGTTGGAGAGTAGCGTAGGGGAAAGGGACGTGGGGGTCCTGGTGGACAGCAGGATGACCATGAGCCAGCAATGTGCCCATGTGGCCAAGAAGGCCAGTGGCATCCTGAGGAGGATCAGAAGGGCTGTAGTTAGTAGGTCGAGAGAGGTTCTCCTCCCCCTTTACTCTGCCCTGGTAAGGCCACATCTGGAATCTTGTGTCCAGTTCTGGGCCCCTCAGTTCCAGAAGGACAGGGAACTGCTTGAAAGAGTCCAGCGCAGAGCCACAAAGATGTTGGAGTGGAGCATCTCCCTTATGAGGAGAGGCTGAGGGAGCTGGGTCTCTTTAGCTTGGAGAAGAGGAGACTGAGGGGTGACCTCATTAATGTTTATAAATATGGAAACGGCGAGTGTCAGGACGATGGCGCCGGGCTCTTCTCAGTGACATCCAATGATGGGACAAGGGGCAACAGGTGCAAGCTGGAGCACAGGAGGTTCTAGGTAAACATAAGGAAAAACTTTTTTACACTTAGGGTGACAGAGCACTGGAACAGGCTGCCCACAGAGGTTGTGGAGTCTCCTTCTCTGGAGACATTCAAAACCCACCTGGATGCGTTCCTGTGTGACCTACTCCAGGTGATCCTGCTCTGGCAGGGGGGTTGGACTCGATGATCTTTCAAGGTCCCTTCCAACCCCTAATGTTCTGTGATTCTGTGTAATTAACTCCTGTAAAGCTGATAAATAAAAGGCAACAAACCCCACAGTATTGGTTAAGATCCCCTACACCATGTTTCAATCTAGCCACGCTTAGGTTTCCCGGTGTGTTGATTGTACTTCCTGGCCTATCTGCTAAAATTATCCACTGTATTCAAGATTAACTTTCAAGTTCAATTACAGACAAGCAGTAGCAGCAGTGCTCTTTTGGATAGGGGTGGAGACCGCTGTGATCAGATAACTGATGACTGGTGGTACCACAGACATTTTTTTCTGAAAAAAGGGGTTTATAATACTGATGGTAATAAAACCTTTTTAACCTCTATGGTTTAATCAGTCATTTGTTTTAATGCTGACACATCATGCAAAAATCTTTCATCTCATCTCAAGTAAAAGCTACCGTAACTCACAGAAGTAGACAGATTGTTAAAAAAATCTTGAGTTTCCACAACACATAACCTATTGTGCATGTACTGGAAGAAATATTCTTGCAAAGAATAACAACAGGCCAAGAAATGAAGTACAGCGCATATTTAAGATAAAAGCTATCATCAGCTATGAGAAAAGTGTAAATTTATTAAAGATGGGTGAAGCAAAATTGTCCTTGATTGCTAGTGATGACTCATTTAAAAAGTATACTTCCAATGCTTATTCACTGTCAGTTTCAATAAAATTCAAGGTGAATGTACAAATTGATTATATGTCACTGTGAAAACAGCTTTTACAATTTATTTGGTATTGTTCTGATTGTAAGAGTTCTATTTGAGGATTCATTAAATTCCATTGCATTCAAAAATACTTTCCTCCTTTTTTTTTTTTTTCTCCTGTTTTTCTGTTTTTTCAAATAGTTACTGTAAAATACTCTCCAATCTAGGATAATCAATTCATGGGTCAACTTTTGCTGCTTACACACCATGCATAATATCTAAATCTAAAAGCAGTCAGGAGTTCCTTCAGAGAGATCATATACGAGGGTAGCAATAAACTGGTATACAATAAAAAAAGCTGTCTGCAAACAATAAAAAGGAAGTAGTCTAATGAAGGCAGTACATTTTGGAAATGTATGCCATTTAAGCAGTTAAGGGCTCTGGCAAATAAGTTCTGCAAAATCTTGCTGGAGAGATTTATTCAGTCAACAAAGCAACCACCTACCTCCTCTCTTTCTGGATATTGCCACCTCTTTTACAGCAGACGAGGGAAGGCAACGGACCTTTCATGTTATTCCCTTGCAACAAAAAAAATCCCATGTTGTTGCTACTTAAGTTGTTTCGGTTATTTATTTAATATAAGAGCTGTAGTTGAGATTTTACAGTGTGGTGGGTTGACCTTGGCCGAGAGCCAGGTACCCACCAAGTTGCTCTATCACTCCCCACTACTTCCCACAGCACAACAAGGGAGGAGAGAATAAGATGGGAAGAGCCCGTGGGGTACGATAAAGGCAGTTTAATGCCTGTGTACACCTGATCTCCAAGCCACCATTTGTTGTTTTCACATATTCTTACATACCAATAAATGAAATTAAAAAATACCCTCTGACAACTTTTCTATGTACAAATTGTGTTTAAATGAGCAACTGGTGTCTTATTGTGATCCTTACCACCACCACCACTCTTCTCTTGTGGAAGAAACCGTATGCAAGAAATGGCAAAAGAAAATTTCCAAGCATCACTGTCAAACGGTAAACTGCGCAGCACACATGAATCCACAATCTGCACTGCTACAGAAATTTACCCTGTGGCATTTTGGAGAATATCTCCTCCAAAATAGCAGTCCTTTCTAATCTGCTGCCTCTTGATACCCTCTCCTCCCCCCAAAACCCATATCTCTTTCCTACCAATAGCTTTCAACACACATCCTCTTGATGTCTTCTAACAGGAAACAGAAAGTGAGAGAAGTTCACTTTCATCAGCACTGAGGAGTCATCCCGAGAGCCATTCTGTCACTTCTCTGAAGGAGTCTAGTGTGAAAAGAGGGAGAGCAATCTTTGAAAAGATGTCATCAGAAAATGGTCACAGCAGCATCTCTGAAGGTTAGCATCACCATTGATCTGATGTCTGGTTAGCATTAGCATTGATCTGATGTCTCACTTGAAGGCAGCAGTCTCCAAACCTGTTTGATGGTACATCCCTACTATTAGAACATTTTTGAGCATCCACTCCCAATGGTTGTATATGTATTTATTTACAGGTTGTACACATGTGCTACTCTACTAATACGTTAAGCAACATACACAAAAATAGACATTACAGGAGGATAATGGATGAAGTAAAAAAAAAAAGTAATTTCCTTTAAAAAGTTCTTATTTACAAAAAACATTTCCTTCCTATACCCCAATGGAATGTCTTACACAGCCTCTGCTGTGTGTACATCCCACTTTGGAGACCACTGCATGATGGTATCAGAATGTATGTATCTGTGCTCTGGTTTAGCAGAGAAAGAACATGGATGATATAATTTTCTGATAGAAAATCACTTATTGACTTCTGAGTGTCTAGGACTTGACTTTATGTAAAAAACCCACAACAGATTACCCAAATATTTAGTGTAAAAAGACTTGTCTTCCAAAAAAAATAATAAGCCATTTACATAACATCACCCAATTACTAACTCCATTCTTTTTTTTTTATCAGAAAATGTTTAATAATTCCAGACTCTAGCAGATCAAAGGGAAAAGGAAATTTCAGTGCACAAGAACTTTTCTAGCTAATGCTGCTAAGTTTATTATGCTCATTGTTCCAACTAAATACCTTGATGTTTTGTCAGGTTTAACTTCCAGCCATTGGTTATTTCTTTCCTTTTTTTTTTTTTTTTTCCCTCTTACCAAATTAAAGAGATCTGTACACCTGCTTATTCCTTCTTGGAAGGATAATTATATATTATGATCATATCACCCCATAATGTTCTCTTCCATCAACTACATACAGCTGCAGTTCTCCATGTGGGAGTACTTTTTGTGGCTCTTCTCTACATCTTCTCAAGTCTCTCAGGTATCTTTTTTATAATATAGTTGTAGGAACCTTTTCTTTCTCCTTCTCCTTTTACACTCTCCTAGTTCAAAGCCTTTCTTTTTTTTTTCCCCTCTCTGAGAAGAGAACGGAACCCTCCATTTCCATACCTGCTTTGAATCTGAGTCTAAATTTGGCATGGTATGTTTCAGAACCATATTTTTGGTCCATCAGGAATAACAAAGAATATGAACTATGTAAAAATGCACAGTCAACAATTCCTGTCTCTTACAAATGAAGCTTTTTCTAAAAATGTGACAGACCCACAGGGTATAATGTTTTTCTATGCTCCTGTGAGAGCCATAATACCCCATTTTGCATTCAGACAGTCTTACAAGAAGTAAATTCCCTGTAGACTCATTTGAGTGTTTGAAAGCACTGGTGAACACTCTTAAACTTCTAATAGCTGAAGTTAGGCACTGAAATCTGCAACTCTGCACTTGAATAAATATTCAAGTCCTGAAAAAAATATAAGATAATGCTGATCCATAGATTATTTCTCCCATCACCATGAGATTTGAGTTTTCTATAATCAATGACAATATATGTCGGCTTGTTTTGATTTTTCAGCAAGAACAATACTCTCACCACTAAAGTGCTGTGGAACTTTTTGCTAAATGTCTCAATTATGCCAAAATCTTATTTTCCTAGAAGAGGTATTGAGCAACATTTACAGCAAGTTCTGTGACTGCGTATCAATAACTTCTATTGTCTGCACAGAAAGACAACGAAGGCAATGCTCATACTGCTGTTCAACCTATCATGAAAACCTGGAGAAGCCCATAAGGGATAGCTACTGTAGTCGTATCATTGGAAAAAAAATGGCAGAAAGCCAGAATTCTCCAGTCCTATTATCCACAGGAGATTTGTCAAGCTCCATTTGCTTTATAGAATTGATATAACTTATCATTAATAAAAGAATTAAATTATTTGAAATGGATGCTCTTGTATCCCATATGACAAAGGCAAACAGCTGCTTCTTGGCGTGCCTCACCTTGGTAAACAGAAGGATATTTTACAACCTATTTCGTCACAGGCACACATTTATCCCTAAAGAATCAGACGATATTACACCTTTAAGTTCTCTTGAATGAGCAAAAGCTTAGAGCAAAATGAACAAGCAAACGCTTAGATCATATAATCTCTCAAATCACCACAAAGAGCTTCACACTATGTTATAAAACAACTAGCTACTAAAGAGAGGGCATTTCCTGTTTTAAAGCTAACAAGAGAATTGTTTCTATTACCTTCGCTCCCCAGGTGGCTAATAATAGATATTAAAATGTTTTTTAAAACAGTCCATTAAATTCATTGGCCCCAAATCAGCAAGGAATTAAATCACATGTCTAACTTTAAGCACATGAGTATTCCCATTCCACTTAATGAAACTATTCACATGCTTGCAATTAGGCAGAATCCAAGAATCCCTCATTGAATCAGAACAAGGGATACCAGGAAAGTTTTTTAAGTCCTAAACATTCTTGAGAATTAAAGCAATGGCTTACAAATACCATGCTGGTAGTAGCCTGTTACATGCTTCACTCCACCTTGAAAAATGAACTGATGCTGTTTGGCTGTGGTGGACTATCCCTCCGAGTTGCCAAAACAGGTTTTCAACCTTTTCATTAATTTGGGTAGATTTAGTTTAAGACTTCTTACCTGCAGAACAGCATTTTTTTCCTCTCTCTTCTGATTTTTAGTTTCTCTAAAACCCTTTGCATTTTCCCTTCCAGCTGACTTTTATTGATTCTTACTGCTCCTATTATCCTTCCTTGAACTGTAGCAATTCTTTTGTCTATCATGGTAATGCACAATATGCAAATGTACCGCACGAGGTAAGTGTAATAAAAAGAAAATCATCCTCATGTAATTTATGCTTAAGGTCAGGTAGAAATACTAAAAAGATGAGCATATTTACACTGAGACCACTCTTCCATGTATGTCTTGCATCTATGATTTTTACTGAAGATTAGAGCTGCTCGTTATATTTGCTTGCTATATTTAGACTTTGAACACCTATGCCAGCTGAACAGCTTTACACTGAACAGTCAGAAGGCCAGCTGTGCCTTGGAATTCTTCCCTCTTTGGTGGGATACCCCTTCCTGGCAATCTGTTCTGTGCCAGGTGAAGAGAGAGCTTTTTGGAAAGTCTCTTTTGTTGCTGCTTTTCATAACGTTAAAGGGAAAGGATGGGTACTTCAAAAGAAAACGGAGAATTTTTTAATCTGCACCGTTCATGTTCTCAGCCACTGCCTTAATAAAACAAGTCAATAATCAAAAGTGAACCAACTTAGGGAAGAAGAAATGTGATTGAATGGGCACGTATTTTTGGAATGCATATATATATAAAACACTGTGTGTTACAGTTAGGCTTCCAGAACAAGGAGCTGACTCTGGAAAATGGTATACAGGCCTCAGGCCCAAAAACCAGCCCACCAAGTTCCATCTTACACATGTGGGGATAAACCAGAATCAGTTGTGCTCCTCTACTTGCTCCAGGAAGGGATTCAGCAGAGCTGGTCTCCACTGGATGGTATATTTCAGGAGACTGGGAAATTTGTCTTAAAAATTGACAAAAAAAAGAAGAAGTCCTATGAGAGGATTTTAAAGATTTTTTTTTTCTTTCTAAAGGACAACAAACTGTAAATGGTGTTGGTTTGCACTGAATGATAGAAAAGGTAAGCGCACTCTAGTATGTCCTTGGTGTTTTATAGGCACGTGATAAATTAGCTGACACTACAAAGAGAAGCTACTAATTTCTTAGCAAAATTATGGTGAGTTGCTTAACTTAGTAAGTCTGCAAATCATCAGCAAGATGAAAAAGCATAAATGAATTGGATGTGGTAAACATAAATACGTTATTTCAAAAAAACCCCAAACCTCCAGGCCTCTGCTGCAACCAAGCGACGAGGCACACTCAGAACAAGGACAGTAGAGCGTCAACAGCACCAGAATATATAAGAATACAAGTAAACTGCCAATGATGAGCAGAAAGCACACATCTGAAGCTTCCTCTTTGACTTTCCTCTCCTGTATGGGAATGAATTTTAAGGTTTTAGTTTAGGTACCTACTGGCTTGAATTAAATACATAGAACAGGAGGATGTTATCTACTCTGTTCTTTCCTGTCTCCTTCTCTCCTTTTCAAGTCAGCAATTTCAAGAAATTCCAGAATTTGTTATGCTGAGCTGGGGTAGGCAGGGTGAGTTTTGGTGGGGTTTGAGATAATTTGGTTCAGCTACAGCCTGTTTCCATAGTTTCAGAAAATACAATTGGTTTAAAAAAAAAAAAGCAATGCAAGTTGCAACAAATCAGTCCTATTATGCAAGGACAAGGAGAAACAGATGGATCTAGAGAAGATCAGAGTGCTCTGATATCTGCAGCACAAGCACAAGGATTAAAAGAAAATAGATTCTAGTGGCTTTACTAAAAATATATCTTCCAGAAGTCTTAAGATTCCCTCCTCTGCTGAAAAAAAAGGAAAGGAGTGTCCTGGCTACAGAAATCCAGTGTCATTAAGCCCAATTTTCCGTGCACTATAGAAAAACATTGGCAGGACAAGAGGAAGTTCCAGCCTGTAGGATTATACAAAATCTCTTCTGCCTGTGATCACAGACAAGAGAAATGCTCACAACATTTCTTTCCCTTTATCTGAAACAAAGAGAAAAAATATCTTTACGCTAAATTCAAGGCATTTTTCTGAGTATATGGAATCCTTCAAATAAAGTCACATGAATGTAGAAAGCAGCAACAAAAAACTTCCTAGTGCTAGTAACTCAGCGCTGTTCTTTCAGGAGTACTCTGAACCGTTGTCTCTACATTCACTGAGGCTGGATTGCAGATGCTTAGAGATAAGTATATAACCTTCACACCTTGAAATAAGCTTAAAATGTAGTTAGAAATTCCGATAATTTTCAATAAGGTTGTGGTAGTACATAACTAAATGCAACATTCTAATGCAGTATCGGCAAACAAATCTACCATCAACTCAGAACAGACTCTGTTAAGCAACTGAACATTATAATGTATAGCTAATAAGAAAATAATATATCTAATCATAATAGAGTGTTTGTAGTACTTACAATGACTTTTTACAGTATAAAATAATGCAAATGTACCACTACAAAGTATATTATTCTTGCTGTTAAAATTGTATGTATCTTTAATAAAAAAACCTTTTTGTTCTTGCCCCAAGGAATTTTCACCAGTTTCAAAAACTTTATTGAATTGCATTTTTCTGTATTGAGTAAGTTCTAACATACAGCTGCTAAGAAGTTGATAATACTGCTTCTTTTTACTCCTGCTTTTCTTTCAAAAAGAGGTACCTGTTTCTTTCTTAGAAAGTACGATGTCTGTTTGTACTTGCAGTTGGCTCTCGCAGACCTGGAAGAAGAATACCTAAAGAAAGCATTTCCAGGGCTGATACCATCCCACTGGATTTGCAGGAGACTATCTCCTTGAAAGAAAGAATGGCTATGTACAAGGCTGCTGTGTCCGAGACAGAGAGTAGCAACTCCTTTGCTCACGTAAGATATCAGTGGTTATCTTCTCTGCTCTGTGTTTGCTTTGCATAGTGACACATATCCTACATGCTTTATTTATAGAAGCTGACTGATGGGGTTCAATATTTGAAACCCACACTCCAAAATCTACTTACCAAATGTATTGATACATCAGTCTCTGTCTCTACTGAATGAGATTTTTCATGCTATGTACCTTTGGTCATTTAGACAATTCCCTTTAATCCATTGGAAGGACTGTTCTTTTTATTCCACTGTTGCATGAACTGAATTTATTAGGATCATAGGCTTGAGACAGATTCACAACATAGCTATTCTTTCAGCTTATAACAATAAACCCCAGCAGTTTCTGCATTACTAAAAGCAAATAATAAAAACATATTCAAAAGTATGTAAGTTTAGACCCCTTGCTGTTCTAACTAAAGATTTTGAAATTGCTGCACTTTAAAATAACAGCTCTATGAGACAAGGTGTATGAAAAAGTATTGGTTTATAACAAAATTATTTTTAAAAGAGCATTATATAAAAAAGTATCTAGGAAAAAAACCTCTTAAATTTTGTTTTATTCATCTCTCTACATGTCTATCAATAGGGATTAGGTATTTTACAGCAAAGTTTAATATTAATACCAAGTAGCATAAAGTATTTAGCTAGTAGACTTTTTAATCTATTAAAATAGAGCAAGATCAATTCACCACACATTTAATTATCAGTCAGGAATATCTGAAAATGGTGTCCTCAGGTCTCAGCCAGGAAAACCTGCCTCAGTTCTGCAGAAATACTATGGAGGTAAAAAAGTGGGTTTTTACCGTATCTTAAAATCCTACCAAGAAGTTGTAGCTCAACCCCCTTGTATCAGGAAAGGGAGGCATTGTGCTGGCTTGCCACAACATTAGAATGATAATAGTCTTTGTTTAAGCTAAACTTTCGGCACATGAGAAGCACACTTTTTTCTAACTGTAAGGTTAGCCAGAGTAATTTCTGTAAATCAAAGAGCATATTTGGCAAAAGAAGGACTACAATTCAGCTCTTACCAGCCAGTATCTCTGTCCACATGCAAGAAGAGCTGTAGAAGGATTCCCAGTCTTACCTGCACTTTGGTCTTGAGAAAAGTGGTCTGCAGCAGCTGAAGGGACCTTCTGGCTGCTTGGACAGCCCAGAAACCACATAGTGAAAACAGTCACCAGCCACAGTCATGAGAGTTCAGGTGTTTTCCAACGACCAAATTCCTGCCTCCTGACTTCCTTATTTCCTAATTGCCCGTGTGTATTTGGAGAAGTTCACCTGGCTGAGAAGGTTTCAATTCCCTTCTCCTGCAACTGGAAACATTGCTGAAGTTAGTACTCTCAAAAAGAAAAGAACTGTGAAGCCTGACCTGGGATAACTGTGTTGAGCACACACGAACTACTTAATTTACATTCTGGAAGTCCTCAGAATTTTTTGTTGAAATGGATGGTTGGCTGAAAAAGGACCTGAACATCCAGTTTTATTAAAGGCAATTAATATGTTTCCTTCAAGGACCCATAACTGCATTAACACTCTCTAAATATCTTCCAATGGCTGGCAAGGTGTGCCTGAAAGGTTCATTCACTGAAAGAGTTACTTTTCACATTCACACATCCATGTACAAACAGAATCATGCCACCTTCATCACAGGGGACAAAGAACCCTATCTTTTATGACTGCCTTACTTACTCATCAGGTGTAAGCACTAAACCTAAGTTCACTTAGTAACCTTCATGACAAGGCTGTTCCTAATTATTGGGTGGTTTATTTTCTGCATACTGATTAATAGGCTTAAATGCTGAAAGCGTTGTTTTAGAACCTTCTAAGAGTTAACACAAAAGTGACAGAACTAGAAGAGGGAGCCCGAGGGCACTGTTGTTAGTGAAGAAAGATCATCTGACAAAGGCTTGCTTGGAGCTCTCTGCATGTTTTTCAATGATACCTGCTGAAAAAACCACTGGGAGAGGGCCAGTGGCAACCCTGAATGCAACAGAATTCAGAAAAGTAGAAGAGGCAGCAGCAAAGAGGGATTGCTCTGGAAAGTGGTTGCTACTGACAATCAAGTAAATGCAACCTACTCCTTTTGGTGCTTAAGATTTAGGCTAAATGTGAATTTTTCGAATATACATCGGCCTTCAGTTCTCCAAATCACAACATATGGCACCTGTGCAGTGCTCTATGAATTTGCCAGAAACAGTAATTATGACTGTCTGAGTCGTTCCTGCAAAGGCAGAGTATGACATGGCTGATCCCTAAAACTGCAGAGGAAACCGCTGAGTCCTCAGACACTAGTTTAGGCAGTGACGAATATGCAGCTACACCAGCAGCATCTATTTCACAAAGAAGCATTTAGCAGCTAGTGTTAATTGCAAAATTCCAGAAGAACTTCATCATTTGCAGGTCCTAATTTTTGGTTGATAAGTAAAAACAGTATAATGGGCCAATGAGATTCCATAGTTAGGAGTACATATATGTTTGGTATTTTGACGATGACATCTGATGAAGAACTGTCTTATTACTGTAGCTATTCTGAATGCTAATGTTAATTCATGTGTACTGTTAAAATAAGTAAAGTTTACAGATTAGATCCGTGGAAGTTGCCTATAACAGCTATGGACATAACCAAGTGTGTCTTAATTTTTCTTTTTGAACCTGATAAGCATTATAGCATACTGTTAAGAATTACTTTTAAAAACAATCAACTCACAGAAGTATGTTCTTAGTGCAAATGGAAAACAACTGGCCTTATTTTATCACTCCAGACTTCAGAGAAAACCAAGTTTTGTACTGTGGCTGGTGGCCTGGCAGCATTGAGGAAACAATTTGAGAAAATGCAGATGACCTCTTCCAAAAAGATCTTTGCTCAGTACCGGCACCAGCACAAATCTGTACAGGTAACAATAACATTTTTTATACTAACAAATGAGGTATGCTTTGCTAGATAGCTTGAGGATAAAATATGATTATTTGATTCACTGTAGAATTTGCATTATGACTACGTATTTCCCTAATGTTCATACAAGAATCATACATTTATTTTTTTTTTTAATGCAGATGAACACTGCATGTAGGCAATACCAGACTTAGAGCAAATAGATGAGTAAAGCAGATTACTACCATAGCAGTATTTTATACTGAACCTTGTCTATAGGAGTGTGATTCATTACCAAATAGCATGGTGATATTTTGCACTTATTGCACTTGATGTGATGCTAAGCCTTTCCCTTTCAAAAGGAGTTTCCTGCTTCCGCAGAATTAAATCTAATAAACTCCCTTAAACAGATCAAAAATTGCACAGAACCCAGATGCTACATAAAAGTAGAACAAAGCAGCAGCTAAGTGTTATTTTAGATAAAAGGTCTTTACATTTTATTACTTCATTAGCATATACCATGAAAAATTGTTGTAGGAGATAATGATTTGGACTGTGTGAAATCCCCTATAATAAAGCACATTGCACAATCTGGCCTGTGCACTCTGAAGAACAATAAGAGCACAGTAAATTGCTTTACCATCCTGCACTTCTTAGATTTTTAAGCAATATTGCTCTCCAACTTTGTAGAACAGGACACATCAACATCCTGCCACAGGTTCATTTTCATGTTAAATTAGTATCATCGCATCTACCAGTCATGTCTCATTTCTTACACATTTATACAAACATCAATAAATTCGCACAGACAACAAACTCCAGTTTGTAGGGAAGAGTTACTAGTTCACTGCAGATGTATTAAAGCATTTTTTAACGAAGCAGAAAAATCCCATAGTTGGCTGTAATCATACTGGAGCATAATCCATGTAGCAGGAAGTGTTATGCACATACTTTTCTGATGACATGGTCCAACCAGGCTGCCGTTTATCCGGATGAAAAAATGCAGAACCGTGTACAGAAATTACACGACTTTTTATCTTACTCAGAACCAAATCATTTCATTTCTGTGATGTAAAGATGCATTTTCCCTGGCCTAACAGTGACGTCTAGTTCTCCATAAAACCGCTGATGGTTCCCTTTCTTCGACAAAGATGTGTCCTTTAAGCACACTTATCCACGTATTTGTCCTCTGTGGCTAGTTGAGGGGGCTCTCTCAAACCTTCAGCAGAAATAGTTGCATTCACAGGAAATAAAATCACTCAGACTATATGGAACAATCCTTAAATTTAGGCTAAATAACTTACTGCAAGACCATAAAATCCCATTTCTAGCTAACGTAACTGCACTCTCATGGAAAATGGGATTATACACTCAGGTAGTTGAAAGATTATTCAAGGTCACCGAATCAATCCCAGGGCAAAACAGAGAAACCATCTATTCTGAAGACAAATCTCCAGATCTGGATAAATTCAAACTATCCATCCAAGGTAAAACAAAGAAGCAAATCATTTTTAAAACACTAAACTAAATAGCAGGATTTTTTATTACACACTCAGTTGTTGCAGAAGGAGTGCATGGCTTTTCTTTCAAAATATTGACATCAAATATACAAATAATAAGTATTTATCTTCATGGTTTTCTCAGGCAGCAGCCATCACTTACAGTTCTCCTCATTTTAAAGGACATCGGTTCCTTGTGAAAGGGGCCATATTACCAGTAGCACGCACTGAACTCTTGGCCAGAATGATGGACATGAAACTGAAAACTGATCACAGAATTGCCACGTGCTCACAAACTCAACCAGAGTTTTTTTTAAGACTTGGTCTTTAATTTCACTACTAGCATCACAAGCATCTTTTATCACCAGCCACCAAGCTGAGAACAGGTCATGAGCTTCAGCGTTACTGTTCTGCAAATGCCAACCTGGAGGGGTTTGCTACACCAGCTCAGCTAGCTAGCTGCTCAAAGTCTTGCTATCCAGCGTCAGAAACAAGCCATTTCTGGCAAGTGAGGTGAATATCCTACATAGGAAGTATGAGTGGAATATACTGGAAGTGTCTGATATTAACTCAACCATACAGTATCACGTGTCGGGAATGCCACAGCGATTCACATCTCCTTCATTGAGAGTCATTCCAGACAAATTTTCTAAGATTGCTAATGCAGCAATTGCCAATCTTCTAGTAATTGCAGAAGATAAGATTGAATAAGGGGAAAATGATAGCAAATGGTGAAAACCTTACCTTTTTATTAAAATCTTCCACATTGTGCCCAAAACACCGTAAGTATATACATATAACTAAGCAAGACAGACAAATTACAGAGATGAAGCGCAGATAAGTGAAATTCTTTTAAGAACTTTCTGCAAGCCCCACACAGTACTGATGCACAGATGATACCCTGATAAGAACACAAATAGGTAAAAAAGAGATCTGAAGAAGAAATGAAGATCCACACCAAGTAAATCACGAGCCAGTCATTCTGTTGTTACTGATTTTGTAACTGAATATTTAGGCTCATAATTTACTTTCACAGCTGCTTAGAAGGACCTGCAAGTTTGTACATAGTGATCATTAGAACAGTAAATTCTAACTCTGCTAATCCATAAACGATACTATATTAGCCAGCTGCCCACAGAGCTTCTACGATGACCATAATGTACAGTTCAATGAAAACCAGTATGCTCCAAACACGAGCAAGTAAAAGACTTTCTTGTGCTTGGACAAGCTTTTTGGCCACTGGATCCCTTTGAATAACGCATACATATATACATATATAGAACCGTGTACATGTTTTATGTATGTATGCATATGACATAACACACACCTCCTGAGCCTCAAAGCAATTTTATTTTTGAAAGAGAAAGTATGTTTTGTCTGCTGTCAGAATAGAAGGAAACTGCAAAAATGTCAACACAAAAAAAACAAACCTGGGTCTAAAATACACAGAACAGTTACTGAAAACTCAACCTAGGCATATTTTGCAATAAGATTTCTATCTAAATTGTTGCAGCACAGAGACACTAAAATTGATGTATGGGCCATTAACATACAAAACGCGTGCAGCAGGTACAGTTCTCTTCAGGAACAGAATCTGAACGCCTACATAAAAGTGTAACCCTCTAATAAAACATATACAGACTTATTATCAGATTTATATATTTATGTTTTAAATAGTATTGTTTTAGGATAGAATGTCTTATTATCCAGAGACACCGCAGGACACTACAGCCCTCTGTATTAAGTACCATATAGATATGCATCGGAAGGCTGCAACCTCCATAAAGGGTGGCTTGAAGGAAACTGAAGAGAACAGACAGTGATGGAAGTCTGAAATGAAAATAAACTGACCATAAGAAACTGTTCATGATCCAGCAGCAGGCCAACAATCATCCAGCTGACAGGGTTTTCTAAAGCTCACTCATGATATGGAGTAGAATAAGCAAAAGGTAATTGAACGATGATTTTTGGACTACAGGAAAAGTTACTGTAATAGATGTCTTTTCACTCCTGCCACCAAAAATGACTTTGACTTCTCTGCACAGCTGGAGGGTAGCTGTTTTCTCTTCACACTGTGATGCAGGATTTGGTTGATTAAGTAACCTTACTTGATTTAATGACGCACAGTCCGTCAGGAATTGTGCATTTCACAGAAGCAAATAAAGGGATCAAGTTCCCACAAGCATAACTCTTATATACTAGCAAATTTAGGTCATGATCTTCAGCCACAGTCCTGCATTGGTGACACAACTTACCCTGCTTCATAAGATCAGAGCAACCTTATCCCACGCAGACCATAAAATAACTCTACAGAATACTCTCTGAAATCTATGGGGTCTGCAAAATACGCCACAAACTCTAATGAGGTAGACTAAATTCATCCAAACCACAGGATATCCTACCCAGTATCCAACAATTGGCCATTACAGATGAGGGATGCAAAACACAGGCCTTCCTGCTCTCTACTTGTTTGAAATAATAAACAAGCAGCATTTTACCCTTTGTCAATAGCACTTAATTAGCCATCTTGACAGACACAAAAAAAAGATGAGGACCTCCAGGTCCCTCTTCTACCCTGCATGCCCAGAGCAAGGCCGTGTAATTATATTGTCAAAATCTGGCCCATAATGTTTAGGCTGCATTTTAGACAGCCGTAGCGTTCGCATTAAACGATTATCATCTTTTGCAATACGGTAACTACTTCATAAGCAGTACCAAAGTTACAGCAATAAAGCAGCAGTGACATTCAGATTAGATTTGCTTCCTGACTACATTAAGCCTAATTATATTCCTTTTTAATACCCCACACCATTCAAAGGACACATAATGACTGCCATGAACATATTTTGTGTCTCATGAATGAGCTTTACCAGTAATGAGAGTTTGACTTACATATCTAAAACATGCACATTAGAATAGAAAAGCGTATCTTAGATGAAAAAAGCATATCTATGCATAAATACACTGAAAAGCATATATCTATATAAAATGAAAAGACATATTATACATGCACCTACATATAGCCATTAGACAGAGAATAGATGCAAAAATTGCACTTCATTTTCTTTGAAGTGCCTCTTTTCACTTGGTATGGGGTTAGCTCTACATCTCCTCATGTTATACAGCTCCCTCACTAGTGTTACACATACAGAACTTGCGAGCATAACCCCTGCTCTGACTTGCTCTCCTCAAGCCTCACCTCACTTTGACAGTCCAAACTTTGTAGTAGACTGGACTAATTTTGATACTGGTAATGCACTAAACCATTTACTGGAACAGTAATCAGGAAATTTATTCTACCTTTTTGTTCATATTATTTTAATTCACCTTATAGTTGAAACAGAAGATTTGGCAGCACAGAGGTGGAAAAGAATTCCTCAGGCTCACGAAGGGGATGCACATTGTTTCTCTGCCATAGAACCTAAGAGCCTTTGCTGCCTACTGTATGGCAGAAATTATGGGCCTGGCAGTGGTTGTTCCCCTACATTGATTAAGCAGAAATGTTAGTGGAGATGCAAGCAGTGTAAGCATTCCTTAGTTTGAAGGTGGAATGAATGCCATGAATATATGCATTATCATGGGATGGCTGAGGGAGAGAGCTGATTTCTTACCCCACAATTAGCTGAATTTCAAGAAAGTGCCAGGATTTGAGATGCAGGAAGCTTCAGTAGATATACAGCAGCAATCTCAGAAACACAGTGCTGCCTCCATTCACAACCACATTACACTGAACACTTGGGAAGCTCTTGCAGGAGGGACCAGAAGCTTCTTTCATTTAAAAGCTTATTATCAGCAGAAACTAATAGGCAAGCTTCCCTCTCACAAAGGAAGAAGAAAATTTAATTTGACATCAGTGAAATTATTTGTTAAATGTCTCTATGTGTATGCTAGTGTGCAAGAGAGAGGAAGGACAGAACTGCTACCTTAATAATATCAAGCCTTAGGATTTCTTCTAATCACTAAATCTCCAAGTACTCCATGGATAGGGGCAGTGTTATGTAACACAGGTTCTGTGGCAGGCTTTAAATAAGTAAAAAAAAAATAAATCACTGCTAGAATCTGGAGTCAAACAAAACATAGATAACCTCAGAAATTAATTTCGAGGGACATCTCAGACAGTGCATTAAACACTCAATGACATGCTCTGTTTATTACACAGCAGTTGTCAGACTTGCAGATAAAATGCTAGCCTGTATATTTTATAGGACCTTCTGGTTAGCCTATGAGTTGTATTTTTCCACAACTGCAATTCAGCACGATTTTTGCATCAGAAGAGCTGTAAAAGGCATATGCAGGAAGTCAGCTTCTCTTATACAGACATGTTATTATACTTCATTTTACAAAGTTGCATTAGGCTTGTGCCCACTGACAGGTAACAAGTTAATGGTACATAAGGCCAGAAACGGTTTCCTAGTCACCTTCAACCCCTTCCAGTCTAATTATACATTGTAGGTATTCATTCAGATTTGTCTATCTGCTGGTCAAAGTCTGGCTGCAGTAATAGAATTCACTTGCCATCTTCTGTGCTTTTAAAAAACCTGTTCCAATTTTTACAGCAACAAATATCAATCATAATAACAACGGTGCTCTTCTATAAAATGACTCTTCTAGTTTCATCACTTACATCAGAATTTATTTGTGAAAGCCCTTCACAGGCAAAAAAAAAAAATGAAAATAAATTAATCCAATTTAATATTGGCTGTTTATGTGCAATTATTTATATTTGTCTTCAGGAAACATCAAGTAGGAGTCAGCACACAGTATCAAGCAGCAGCAGGGAAGCTGAATGCAATGAAACGACCTCCAAAAAAAGTCAAATGGAAGCCTCTCAGACACAAGAGGTAACTGTATCAATTAATAATCATGTCATTGAACAATTACACTGATGCTGATCATATCTGCTTTGCTTCTTCCTCCTTTACCTCTTGGTACAGCAAGATCTGGATGTTCTGCTGATAACCTCCCTCAACAGGCAATGTATAATAATTTTTTTAAAGGTGGGGTTTTTCTTAAAGTTTATTATTGTTTTAACATGGTAATTAATTAGGTTTCCATTCATATTTTTCTTTAATGTAACATTTTAAATACTGTTGCAGAAGTATGGAAAATTTTTACCTATTGCACTAAATCCTGTAGTAAACTGACGGTTTTGTGCATAGGTTTCTCATCGAGAGCAAGTTACTCATGAGATGAAAACAGCTTCTACATTTGCTCAGCACACTGATGAAACAGGTAAGAAGTGGCATGAGATTAAAGGTGCACAAATGAGCAATGGCAAATGTCTTTATTCACACAAATGTACCGCTCTTAGTACATAAACATGAAAATGCACCTTGCTCCAAGTTCTCAGCAAAGCACCTCAGTGGGACTTAAATCAGTTTAGAATTCAGTACGGAGAGATGGCTTTTCCACAAGGAGGAGGTTTTAAGTATGTGCTCAGTTGCTTGAAAGAACTGGAGACTTGAAGAACTGCCTGAAAACACAGGCAAATAGTAGCCCATGTATATATAAAATTGTGGATGAGAAGGGTTCAATTTATAACTGAATGTATAATATATGAAAACCACAGTGTTAAGACACTGCTGCTGCTGCAGTTTAGTCCTGGTTTCAGAATTCAGGCATTATATTCTCTCGAAGACCCCAGTCAACCTGTAGCCCTGCCACACCACTCAGGTATGGCAAAACACTAGGTGACAACACGTCCCTCAACAACTGTTCTGTTCTCTCTATGGATTTCTGTTCATGATCAAGTGACTCTCTAAACTTCTGCAAGGCTCAGTACAGTTTTCCTAATGTAATAATGTTCTATAATACACTGATAAAGTCAGTTTCATACAATGCAGGGTGGAGGAAGAACAATCTTTTTTTTATTCTTCTTCCCGTTGCAGTAATTAATGCAGCTCAAAATGAAGAGTTCCCAAAAACTGTATCACAGATTTTAAAACAGCACATTGAAAGGACAGCTCAGGAACAGGCTGTTCAATCTGACAGAGAGGCTGCAACACCTGCGAAAGAAGTAAAGGTCTGTGCTTTTAATAAGAGGGATCTTTCTTTATGCGAATTAGAAATGATGAAGTTAAGATTTTGGTCTGCCATGCAGTCAGAATTTCTATTTTGACTAGTTGTGATTAAAAATGTAACCTATGAAAGTGGTGGGAATATATAGATTTAGGAATTAAGTACAGACAATGAAATACTTTAAAAGGCTCAACAAGTACTTACAGTATGTGACAAACAATTAAAAGTAGATCTTCATAAAAACGTTTGCATTCCTGTTCTCTTCCACTGAATACAATCTCCTCTTTCCTTGTTTTGAATTGGTAAATGTGCATAATTTCTGTCACCACAGATTCTCAGAAGTATAGAAAATGTCACTTTCAAAAGAAATGAAAATGAGCATAAGCCACAGGACAACTTTACATTATGCTTATAGTGCAAAGTCTGCATTTGTTGCAGCAAAACATCCAGGACTGCTCAATCATTACATTTTGTATAAATCCCACATTTCTTTACACACCTATTCTACGGTGTAAATAGCACAGTTCTTTGTTCAAATGATTGGTTTTATGCATTCTGAGCAATAGCTGATGGGTTGAATCTTTCCAGATCTTATTATAATCTATTGCTTGGATCCTTGCAGAACTAGTTTTTGTGAAGAATGGAAAAATTGTTTTATATGTCACTACACTTTAAAAAAACAACCACTTTTGTTCCCTAAAGATGGAATATACGTATCAGAAAATTACATTGCCTTCAAGTTCATCTTCTACTGCTACTACTTCTACACCAAGGAATAAAACAGGATAGAATTGCTACATCTGCAATAATTTGCTCCAGATTCCATGAATATGGAAGCACAGAAAAGTTTTCCACTAGTTACGCAAAAGCTCCATTGGAAATGACAGCAACTTCCCAGGCCACTGAATTGTCCAGCTCTCCACCAAAGCCCATTGTTTCCACAGATCTGTATCCAAAGCAAAGCAATTTAGGTGAACCAAGAAGTTTACACAAACATTTCCACCCACAATTAAGAAAACACCTGGAGAAACATTACCCGAATGAGACTTCTAATATCTTTTCTGGTAAACATGAAACACAGCGTCTGATGCCAGATGTGCAGCAGGCTAGATAAGGCTTTGCCTTCATCATTCAGATGTTCACAAGACCAGAAAAGCAACCTTTAAAATCTGGAGAGGACAGATCCTCTCTATAAGATGAGCCTTTCTTTCCAATTAAAGAGGATACTCCAGACTCAGACAAAGCTGGAAGCATCGCAGACCAGGAAAGCATTGCAAGTGGAAATATTCAGACCCAGCTTCTTGATGTACTGTGTGCTCATGCTCCAGGCTCTGCAGGAACTGCAAACAAGGCTCTTGGATGAGTTAGAGGTGTTCATGCAGCCCTATGTATGTTTTCCAAACATCCAGTAGCCACTGGACTCTGCAAATAAAAATAATCACGATGAGGAACAAATATCAAACAAAACCATCTTTGACAAGCTTGAGAAGAGGGCTCATGAGAACCTCATGAGGTTCAACAGGGCCAAGTGCAAGGTTCTGCACATGGGTTGGGGCAATCCCAAGCACAAATACAGGCTGGGAGGTGAAGGGATTGAGAGTGGCCCTGCAAAGAAGTACTTGGGGGTACCGGTGGGTGAAAAGCTGGAGATGAGCCAGCAATGTGCGTTTGTGGCCCAGAAAGCCAACTGTATCCTGGGCTGCATCAAAAGGTGTGTGGCCAGCAGGTGAAGGGGAGTGATTCTCCTCCTCTGCTCTGCTCTCACTAGACCCCACCTGCAGTACTGTGTCCAGCTCTAGAATTTTCAGCACAGGAAAGACATAGATCTGTTGGAGTGAGTCCAGAGGAGGGTCACAAAGATGTCAGAGGGGTGGAGCACCTCTCCTATGAGGAAAGGCTGAGAAAGTTAAGGTTGTTCAGCCCGGAGAAGAGAAGGCTCCAGCGAGACCTCATTGCAGCCTTTCAATACTCACAGAGGGCCTATAAGAAAGATGGGAACAATCTTTTTAGTTGGGTTTGTTGTGATAGGACAAGGGATAATGGTTTTAAACTAAAAGAGGGAAGATTTAGACTAGATTATAAGGAAGAAATATTTTACAATGAGGGTGGTGAAACACTGGAACGGGTTGCTTATGGAGGTGGTCGATGCCCCATCCCTGGAAACATGCAAGTTCAGGTTGGATGGGGCTCTGAGCGACCTAAAGATGTCCCTGCTCACTGCAGGGGAGTTGGACTAGATGACTGTTAAAGGTGCCTTCCAACCCAAACCATTCTATGATTCCATGAAACTCACGCCCTTGAAGTTCCTAGTGGTGCTGTAAAGACTCTAAAGCACATGCTGGAAGAGCAGAACGTGGATAAACATGGGCAGTTCAACCCAGTGGATGTCCTTAACTTGTTGGAGCTGATAAACTTCCCTTAAATTCACTGGTTTTCTCTTCTCATGACTCCTTCCTTCTAAGGCATCAGACTCACTACCAACTACCCAACTAAATGAAGCGTAACCATCCAGCGAGACAATGTTCCAGAAGGTGTCACATATTTTCCCCTCCCAATTACTTTAACCCTTTCTGTATCACAAAGCTTGGGCCTTTCTTCTCCTCCCTCTTTACATTCAGAAAACCTGCACACCTAGGCACGTTAAGCTGATTCCTTATGTTTGGCTCACACCTCCAACCAGGAGCAGCCTGAGGCTCGCAAGGCAGGAGGCACGGCCGGAACACTGCGCTCCACGCCTGCCCGGCATCCCTTTGTCAGGCCATTTGGAGACTAAGTTGAGGCTACATCTGAGGCTTTCTATTTCACCACCAGCAATCCTCTGGGGAATTTTTGTTTGTTTGTTTTACTGGTGGTTTATTCTTTTTGCAAATTCTACGTGATTTTGAAGATACTTAATTTTCAGCATTTTTCACGGCTCTCGTTATGGGCACTAGAGATACTTGGTAACTAAAGCTGTGGTTATAAAATTTACATCACTTTCTGTCTTGATTTATGATATATTGTATATTTGTGATATTTTGCCGGCAGGCAAACCAAAACCAGGCAGAATGCTCAAAGAGGCCAAATTTTCTGCTGATGTCAAGGGCATTAGTGTTGTCAGTGGGGATATATTTATACAAGCAATTATTTGGTCCACCCTATTTGTTCTTGTGCGCTACTATGGTTTTCATAGCAATTCAGAAATCATGACAGAAGAGCAGCATGCATTTTTCCAAGGCCAATAGATTGTCTGTTGTTCCCTTCTGCCCCTTACTGGTATGAGATAAGCCTTTTATTCATGCTTTGTACTTTACAGAGAACTAGTTTCCTTTACAATTAATTATACTTCATAAAAGAAAGGATTTGATATATTTAGCTAATATAATTGTAGCTAACTCAGTCTTAAATCTTAACGGATCCAAATATCAGGTCTGAAAATTAAAATTGTAAAAATCACAAACAATTATGCCCACAGCATATCTGGACCATATGAGAGTACAGTCTGCAGGTTACCACAGGAGTGGAACTCCCTGATGTGCTTCTGGCATGATTAAGCAAATCTCGCTCATCAGAATTTCAAACATCTGCCCTTGTTTATTGATCTCTAAATCACATTGTAGATTCAAAGATTATACACACATTATACTCAATTCCACTTGTACCAGTAAATCTTTTACTATCCCATCTCATTTCACAAAATAAATAGTTGTTACAAATAAGTGGGAAATACTGTACCCGATGTAGTGAAGTGAATAGTCCTTTCAAATGTATAGATTTCTGAAAAAAGAATGAGTAATTTTTTTCCCTTTTGAAGTATTACTGTTAGTTGAACAAAAATGAAGCCCTAAAACTGACAACTGAAACACCAGTTAATGGATAAAGATGACTAGTTTTAACAAAACATATGGACTGATACAGTTAAAAATAAATCGTAATATGTGGCTTAACTTGTAACTTTTTATTAATGTGGTTCTAGAAAATGCAGATCCAAGAAAATGAAACGTGCAGACTCTGTCAACAGAGGGTTTACCCAATGGAATGCCTAGTTGCTGACAAGCAGAATTTTCATAAATCCTGTTTCCGATGTCACCACTGTGGCAGTCAATTAAGGTAACAAGTAATTGCATGTTCACTCATAGAACTCTGCATTTGAATACAATTATTTTCAACCGGCCTAGTCAGCCTGTAAGATGCTGGGGTGACAGGGAGGTACTTCAAGTTCCCCTTCTGACATCTGCACTGTGATGTGGAACAAGTCCTTCAAATTCTCCAAAGAATTACATCACCCCAGTACCTTCCAAATTCTTCTGCATGTTACTTTGTACTGACTGTTTCCGACCCACAGGGAAGCTCATGAACCAGAAGCAGCAGACACAGAAACATGGGTGGAATTTAAGATATCTGAACACAGACCAAATTTTCTCTTGCTTTTCCTCATCCATAAAATGAATGACGATGGTTTTCTGCATTAGCTAACCACTCCTGTAACCTTTATATGAAATGCAATTTTTACTGCTCTGTCAGCCTGCAAAGGCTAACAGTTCTGATTTTAACACCTTTGAGGTTAGTTACACACATTTTCTTTACTTCATTTAGGAGCAGAATCCAAATAGAATTAAACACAAATTTCTATAATATGCACAAAGGTTAAAGAAAATTGGCACTGTATTTTCTCCACCTATTTTGTAGAAAAAAACAGATAATTTGGTCTTTAATATGAGGAAGAAGGTCCAAACAACCCCAAAGTGCTGTGGAACATTCCCATTTGAAGTTTATGCTGTACAACAATAGAATAAGTTTATGGTCTTCCTGAAAAGACAGAGCATGACTCTTCTTCATTTTGACTTAGAAATTGTATGAGAATTTGCAATTAGAGATCTTAGATACTTTTTTGGGAGGGAGTACGGGGTGGTCAGAATTGGCCAATCCACTGAATTTGCTCTTTTGCTCTTCCTTTCTTTATCTGTACTCTCCTGTAAGTTGGGGTTGTTCAGCCTAGAGAAGAGGAGGCTCCGAGGTGACCTTAGAGCAGCTTTCCAGTATCTGAAGGGGGCCTACAAGAAAGCTGGGGTAGGGCTTTTTACACGGGTGCATAGCGAGAGGACAAGGAGAAATGGTTACAAACTTGAAGAGGGGAGATTTAGGTTAGACATTAGGAAAAAAATCTTTCCTGTGAGGGTGGTGAGATGCTGGAACAGGCTGCCCAAGGAAGTTGTGGCTGCCCCATCCTTGGAAG
>VWZK01018899.1:0-13158 GCA_013396935.1 Baryphthengus martii
ATCACTTGAGGGATTGATGAAAACACCACTTGTGTGCCTGAGCCTTCAACTAGTTGCCCTAATGCCCTGAAGTCCTTTATAATTGCTTTTAGACTCCTTTCTGGAATCTCTTACTGATGTTTGTAAAGTAAGCGCAGGTGTTTCTGTGCTAGGTGACTGTCAAGGCTCTGCCTTTACATATTCTGAGCTGCAGATCGCACACAATTTCCTATGTATAAGCATACTGTTGAAATGATTTTATTTTGAATCTTGATTGTATAAGAATTTGCAATGGCAAGATTGTAGAGATAAAAATCATACTTTTTTTTCCTGTCGACATTGTGCAGATGACCTCAGGCTGAAGAGCACTGGTACTGTTAGTCAAAGCGGACAGAAGCAAAACAACCTTGCATTATATTGTGTGGGCATACTACAAGATGTGATTAAGACATGGTTAAATCACAAAGGCATAGTCTGTATCTGTATAATGGAGGCATATAATGCTAATAGTGTTTGTCCCACCTTTTATGCTTTTCCCTCTTGCTGTCTGTCTTGCCTCTAAGTACAGCTTCTCTGGTCAGCCACCATGATCATTTCAGGCTGTTGCCCTGTTTCTGCGGAGCTTGTCCATAAAATGACATTGCTCTCCAAGACTGGGATAAAACTGTGATGAAACTGAATATTTCAGATTATTTTCTCTTGGGAAGAAGTTACTTAAGGCACAGACACTGATTTTCTTTGATTGTATTTTGCTTTTCATCACTGTAACTAGATACCAACAAATCTGAATGTATCTCTGAATTCTGTGAGAATGGTTGTCAGAGGAAGAGATTTGAATTTTCATTCTGGCACTAGGGTCAGGATTGTCTGTTTTTTAAATGCCTAACAATTTTCAGAACTATTAGTATACTCTTAACAGAGAGTGCTAACAAAACTGGGACACTTTCAGTGACCTACATCCATGCTGATTACCTGTTTCATTATTGTTTGCCCCTAACCAAAGGAAATAAAATTTAAGTCAGCAGTAAAGAAAATTGAAAGTAGGTCAGTCTACAAATGCCTTGCATTAAAACCAGTACAAGATGTATGTTTTCTAGAAAGGAAAAAAAATGATGAAAAATAAACAAGTAAATGAAAGGCAGTTAAGAGTTTTATAGCATTATCCAGAACGATTATCAGGGAATCATTAAATTATCTCTTCCTTCAATATTATGTAACTTACACTCTGGGAAGCAAGAGACACTAAAAATAAATGAGCTTTATCTTCCTTGAAAGAGTTTGAACAAGATATTATAATTAACCTCTCTGATGCCTGAATTCTCCTTTTCTTTCTGTGGGCTTGACAAGTGACTGATCAATCAAGAGTGGGGCCTCAAATGTTTCTGCAAAACCTGAAAGAACTTCCATACTTAGGGAGGAAGAATCTTGTATTTGGTTAGGCAAGTATTTTGCTCCCTCTGTGGAGGCTTTAATCTTACCTCAAAGCGGAATGAAAGCATATAATGACATCTTACCATAATTGGATTTTTGCTGTAATTTATACAAATAAAATTTAAGGTGTGTTCCACTCATATGTACTTCTGAGGGAATGAATTCTTGTAGTAGATCACATACTTTGTACATCTAAGGTCCCAGTTTTAACTTCACTCAGCAGCTCCCTTTTCTATGGTTGTGATCCATGAATGTCTGAAAATTTTTAATTGAAATAAATGAGCTAAAACTGTAACGCGAATTTGACATATAATATCACTTTGGTCTCAAAACTCACAGGAGCTATGCTGGACAGTGACTTCTCAGTGAACATTTACTCATCAAGCCCTATTTGAGGGTTTGCCTATCTACATTATGTCCCTGGAAAGGCTTCTCAGTGTCTTTATGTCCCTGTAGATTAGTCATCTGAAATCCCACAACCAGGGGAACTCTGCTGGTTGTGCTAGTACAAACCCTGATTATTTCAGCTGTATGTTTGCAGAACCCCATTGTCAAGCATAAATTTTCTGCATCAGAACTTGCAGCTTTCTCTGGGTAAATAAAGGAATGAAAAGTGTGTGAGAAGGCTATTACTGCCAGTAGAATTAGGTCTGGCTGGGAAGAAGTTATGAGGTTAACTGTCTTTATATTGGCCCATCTGGAGCTGTACTTTGCATTTGTGGCTAAACTAGTGTTGATAATGCACAAGTCTTTCGGCCACTGTTGAACAATATTTGCACAGCAACAAAGCTTTCTCTCTCTTTCTGTCCACTCTCCCACTAAAGGACAGTAGTTTGAGGGGGAGCAAGAATCTAGGAATGGATACAGCTGGGATAGCTGACCGGAACTGGTTAAAAGGATATCTCATGATACCTGGAACAAGCTGCCCAGGGAAGTAGTTGAGTCACCATTCCTAGAGGTATTCAAAAGACATATAGATATGGTGGTTAGTGATGTCGTTTAGTGGTGAACATGGCAGTGTTAGGTTTATAGTTGGGCTTGAATATCTTAAAGGTCTGTTCCAACCATAGTTATTCTGCGATTCTGTAAAGATATTTTCCAACATTTTTCCAATGATTCTATGACATTATGCCTGGCAATAAAAACTCAAGGAAAGAAGGAAGAAGGAGGGACATTCATGGTTGTGACATTTACTTTCCAAAGTAACTGTTAGGTATGCTGAGGCCTTACTTTTCAGGGAGCAGCTGGATATTCTCCTGCCCATGTGAAGTAGCAGTTTAATTCCTCTTTTTGTTCTGCTTGTGTGTGCTGTTTGTATTTTTCTTATTAAATCATCTTTATCTTGATCCATGAGTCTTTTCATCTTCCTTGTATTTGTCTCCACACTCCAAGAAGTGTGTGAATGACTGCTGGCTGGGAATGACTCAACATGGTCTTTTTTGGGACCCAGCAAGAACCTCTAGGAATTCAAGAAAAGAAAAGCAGCTGGGGGAGGTAATAGGTAAAACTTGGGCTGAATGCCACTCGAAAGCGGAATAACTGAGGGCATGCATTTGTTGTAAAGTGGTGAAGGAAGAAGGGGTGGAGTTTCCCTATGTGTGTAAATCATTCACTTTTGGCAGTGTTGAGATTTTGCGGTTTAAGAGTTTACAAATTGGGGGGGTGGGGGTGGCGGCACACGAACACCTGGTAACTGAAGGACCTTGAGGGGTCAGAGGGCAACTGGTATTCCCTCCCCTTCCCCACCACACTTTATAAAAGGGCAGGAAGTTTGGATTTCGCCTTCCTTTCTCTCGCTCGGACTGTGCTACTGCTGGGACTGCAACCTAGCTCAGCCAGGCCTGGCTCCATATGCTCTGCACAATCCGTCATCATCCCAGAACTGGTTTTGTATATTTTTTTGTATATCCCCTTTCCCTTAATATTTCCTTCTTCTTGTTTATCTGTTACCTGTTAAATTTTGTTCATAGTCTTAACTTCCAGTTTTGTGTGAGGCACTTCCTTCCTCATTTCCCTTTGTATCCTCCCTTGGGAGGGAAGGGGGAGGGAGAGAGGGCCGATAGGAATCCTACTCTGTGGGGGTTTGCCCTGAGCCTTAAACGGAGACACGAGATGATGTTATTTTGATTTTGCTATACAGAATTTGTTGTTGTTGATGATGAAGATGATGATGATGCAAGTGTAGTTTATGAGGAGTGTGTGATGAATGTATATTTTAATAAAAATTCTTAAATATGTTTTTCACAGAAGTGAAAACTGGAAAGTATGAGATTTATCTGTCAAGGTGTTGACAGCAGTGTGAGAGGCCAGGGCTACCCTGGACCAGACAAAGATGGTTCTAGCTGGCTCCAATGAATCCACCACAAGGCACAGCCGGGCCAAATAAAACTTCAGGGAAAGCATGTTTAAGAAAGGGCAAAACATTGCTCAACAGAAGAAAGTGAGGCAAAATGTGACAGAAACAGCCCTGGAGAAACCAAGGTCAGTAAAGAAGCAGGGGGACCTGTTACTTCAGGCATTGGAGCAGAAATTCCTCTGTGGCTTATGGTGAAGACCACGGTGATGTATTCTCTCCCCCTGGAGCCCATGGTAGAGCAGATAACCATGCTGTAGCCTATGAAGGACTGCAGCCACAGCAGGTTGACCTGTCCTAAAGGAAGGTGCAGCCTATGGAGAGCCCGTGCAGGAACAGGCTCCTAGCAGGAGAGCTGAGCTGGACCACAGGAGCATATTAAGTAAAGGGAAGGGCACAAATGCATATAACAAGATTTAGACAAAATATAGGTCTTTTAAATCTTAAGATACCACTGAGAGAAAAGAGATTAAACCAGATATTCTAAATCTTAAACTGCTATTGTCAGCAAAACAAACAAAGAATTACATTTCTAGATAACATAAACTAGAAAAATTAATAGCATTATAGTAATCAGTAGGATTTTTTTCTTGGTAATAAATGCCATAAGTAATTTTTATACTGCTTTGTGGTGGCCTTGTGCTAGGATAAATAGTTATTGAATTGGGCCATGGATTCATATGTTATAATAGATTATAATTGCTAGCATACAAAAAACACACATTAATGTTTAACAGACTCTGGAGATCATAGGTTCTGCTGAGTGTGTTTCATGAAGGCTTACACATAAAACAATTGTATCATGATCTGTGCTTTTTCTTCATGAATCTTCATTGTTCCAACATCAGAAGTACTTTTTAGGAATAGACGTTCACCATTTCTCAAGCATAGTAAATAAAGTTTTAGGTGGGTTATTATGAATCTTACAATTATAAATCTTTCTTGATAAAGCTGCTTTATAAGATTGCTGAAGCAGTTGTTATTTTCTTTAGGCTCCTGTTTTTTCCTGTAGTGATATCTCTACATTTCCATAAGCCTGTTTATAAAGTCCCTTTCTGTTTTGCTGTTTTTAAGCAAGAAAAGAAGAGCAGAAGTAGAAGACCATTGTTGAATCTATGAGTGATTTGAAATTACATACTTTGGGTCAGCAGAAGCTAACTGTTAAAATAACATCAAATGTATCATACAATAGTTAGATTATGTATAGGAGTGGTTTACCAACACTGATGAAAGAAGAACAAGACAAATTCCAGTATAAGTCCAATTAAAGAGCGATATTTCTCTTCTAATAAAAATATTATACATAAACTGAATTTATCTGTTTTTACAATAATCTGTTTCTGAACTTTGTACTTCATGGGACACAGAGAAAACAAATCTAAAAGAATCTTTTCAGAGAATATGGAAGGAATTGTGGATGATTTGCCATTGAATAAGAAGCTTCACAATTCTTTTATGGCATCAGAAACCAAACTTCATCCATCACTGTTAAGACTAGATCTAGACAGAACATTTCAGCTTTCTGGAGAAGACTGGTCTGTGTTTTGTTTTGTGAGTCTATTTACAGAGATACTTAGAAGTGTTTTATTTCTCATAAATAATCTTGGTTAATATAATATGTGGTTAGAAAGTCAGGCAAAGTAATGAGTCAAATCCATCATGTAAGCTGTTCAGGAAAGAGCAGGAGAGAGATTAGTCATGCAGCTAATGAAGGAGTAGACCAGATAGACTTTTTGTTAACACTTGTCAAAACTTTTTTGTTCAGTGATGAATGAGTAGTCTATCCACAAAATTTAGAGAAGTGGCAGGTAGTATAACCTTTCACACTAAATGCAAGCAATTAAGGACATATTTAAAGATGAAGCTGTAATAGTAGCATCAAATGGAAACTGTAATGCTGATACTAAGTAATAGTAATCAGAATTTTAGCATTGATATAGAATAGATGGATAATGCAGAAAAGTACCATGTTGACTAAACCTGATCAAACCATTTTGTAATGAAGTGGAGCAAGTGGTATCATAAAAGGAGGAATAGTTAATTTGTTAGTGAAATATGAAAGCATACTATCAGTGCAGAAATTGTAATTGTGAATTGTTTTGATAAAATCCCTCATAGTATGAAAAAAAGTTGGATGTGCCTAGCCTCTTAAGAACTGTGATAACTAAAATGCTTTTTAGAAGTGCAAGCTAGCTTCAGACTGACTATCGGTTCACTATGCCGTCCTATATAAACATGATATATACATCAGTATTAACAAACTCTACAGAGAATCTGTTTCTGAAGACCATGGAATCTGTATGAGCCTTTCTGAACTATAAGAAATGAAGATTTTGGTATAAAAGTCTGAAACTCTCTTTGATTTCAGCTGGTATTTTTACATCCAATCAGGGGTTTATTAAAGAGGTTTTTTTTTAATTTAGTTTTCATCTTCGAACATTTGTCAGTAAGTCACTTCTTAAAGGTCTGAATAAGAAAGATAAATAGCAAATGCTGTTTTGGTTCTTTTCGTGAAAGGTTACATTTCTGCAACTGGCTCTGAACTGATGGACGCGAGCAGACATGGACACTGTCTCTCTTACTGTTAAATTCGTGTTTTCTAATATACTTGACAATCTGTTCATGAAAATGCTTTCTGCCTTATGAAACTTTTCAATTGCCGAGTCTGAAAAAAATGTCTGAATTGGGTTTTCTTTTAAAGTCTGAAAGTGATTTGCATAGTGGGTTATTGTTACAAACTTGTTTGGATTGGATTGTCTGCAGCTATGTAAGTATATATTGCTTCCAATCCTCTCCCCCATGACTTTCTTGTTGTAATACAATACAAGTTTTTAAAATTACTTTAAATTGATTAACCTTTGAGGTCTTAGCTTTCCCGTTCTCTCTTCCTTACTTCCACTTTTTCAAATTTTTATTTTGTTTTTATTATTATTACTTTTTAAAAATAAGACAGCTGAGAAAAAATGCTTTTGTAGAAGTCCTTAATCTTCTCTAGGTATGCTTCCTTGTACCAAAGAAGCATATTCTCAAAGGCAGTTTTAACGTATTCCTCAGCAAATTAATTTGCTTAAAATCACTATGATTATTGCATTCTTTCCTTTATGGGTACAGGAACCCATAAAAATACAAATGTCTGTTAGCAATCTGAAAATATGATGGAGGCAATGCTGATCTGGTGATGCAGATGCCTACCAAGGGAAATACCTGTATCTCAGATTCACAAGTCAAACCCTTGTTCCAGTTTGCTCTAGGTAGGAAACAATATAACCCGTTGAGCTCTGACTCTGGGGATGAGCAAGTGAAGAGGAAGAAACTAAGATTTTGCACAGTATTTCATCCTGCCCACATTGATGGAATGGAAAGAATGCTGTTAGAGTGTCTGTCTTTACTAAGATCTATGGTCTACAAGTAGGCCATGCCAGGGCAAGAGTAAGGGATGAACGAAACAGGAGAGCATTAGTCTTAGCCCTCTTGGTTTTGCTTGCTTCCAAAGAGCTTTGAACGTCTATTCACCCAAGACATTATTTTTTTGTTTGTTTTAGAGATTGCTGCATTTTAAAATGTGTATGCATTTAAAATCTCACAATACTTTGAAGAGTATGAATGTTTCTAGTGTTAAAATAATTGTATGTGATTGTTCTTTATTTTAGAGGGTTTAATTAAGGCAAATGTATTTTTTTTTTTTTAATGTAATTGCAAATCTCTGTAGAGGTAATATTTTTGGATGTATATTGGCATTTCTTTTCATTATCAAGTTTTTCATGGTGAACTCTAGTTTCTCCTTTCTGATTTTCTTTTTTTTCTAATTTTCTCTTCTCTGTGTTCCAGAGAAACTTTTCACAGTTTTTCCTTTAGATACTTGTTTTTGTGCCCGTTCTTTGTTCCTCTCTTGGAAATTTCTTCGAAGTTTAATGTAAACCAAATAATATTTTGATACTACAGAAATTTTCAGACCTTTGGAGTTGAAGAAGGTCACCCAGCACCCGAATCAGGAAATTATTGATTAAATAATAACAGAGGACACATATTAGAAATTTAGAAAACAGAAGTCTATGCTAGTTGGGCTACTTTGTGAAGACAGGAAAAGACCAAATAATTAAAACCTCCTTTTATCTAAAAAAGAAAGGTTATTGTGGGAGGTATTTGTTTTATTGAAGCTGAAGTCAGATAACAACATCAAGAATAAATAAATATCTGTGGTATTAACAGATCAAATGTACATCACCAATAGAAAGTCTTAACATATGCCTCTTCAATAATTTCCGAGTCAAGGGAGAATGTAAATCTTGAAGTTATGCATTTAAATTCTCTCTGTTTGGACCTTTACCAGCCTGATTCTCATTTAAGCACTGTCATTGAAAGTTAGTGCCCTTTCCTACTGCACTGAAGCATCAAATGAGTCTTAATCTAGTAGCTGCATGAGGCACTGTGGTGTGTTGACCTTGGCAGGCCATCAGGTGCCTACCAAGTTGTTTTATTACTCCTCTCCTCAACAGGACAGAGAGAAGAAAATAAGATGAAAAAGAACTCACAGGTCAAGACAAAGGCAGTTCAATAAAGCAGAAGCAAAGGCTGCATGTGGAAACAAAGGAAAACTGGAAGATATATTCTCTAGTTCCCATCAGCAGGTGATGTCCAATCACTGCTTGGGAAGCAGGGTTTTAGTACGCATGGTGGTTGCTCCAGAAGGCAAATGCCCTAATAGTGGATGCCCTACCCCCTCTTCTGCCTTCTTTCCCTTATCTTTTATTGCTGAGTGGAAGTTAGATGGTATGAAATATCTCTGGTCAGTTTGGATCAGCTGTCCTGGCAATGTCCCCTTCCAAACTCTTGCCCACCCCAGACTGCTGAGCTTTGGGAGTGAAAGAGGCAGATGCTGGAGAGACAGCTTTGATGTTGTGCAAGCACTGCTACGCAGCACCAAAAACACTGGTGTGTTATTAACAGCTTTGTAGCTACAAATACAAAATACAACACTGTGAGGGCTTCTATGGGGAAAACTAATTCCATCCCAGTCAGACTCGATAAGTGCAGAGATAGGAAAATATCTGTAACCTGTAATACATGCACAGACATTTTGGATGTCTGCGTTTTTAAGAGATTATCTCTAAATAAAATGTGCTTTCTGCTAGCATTGTACTGTATTTACATAGAAACTATTCAGGCACCCGTCTTTCCAAAGAAGTTGCAATTTCCTGTCAGATTTTTTACAAATCCTTTCTAACAGCTGTAAACGGAAATCCAGCTACTCGTGCAATGAATGGCCTTCAGTATTTGGATTTTGTGAAACTTGCTTAAATCTACTTGATTAAGAAAGACTGAGGCAACACTTGTGTCCTGCTTCATAAATGCACCATCCTTTAGTCTTACACTGATGTTACTATATCTGGATCATTCCTTAGTTGTTCAACCTAATGGATTATTTTCGAGTCTGCATTTGTATTGTGAACTTTTTTTGGAGAATAACATTTTCTGCTTCTGTCAAGAAAGGTTAGGATTCTTATATTATGTGGTCTTCTTATTAGACAATTTAACTTGCCATTTTCTGTTAATTAAAATGAGCAGAAATTGTAAAAACAGGAGATTAGACTGTCTCGGATTGTAGAATGTTACGAACTACATTTTTAGTCTTATTTGAGCTTCTTACATCTATAAGATCTCACAGAAATCTTAATAAGGTTTTCTTGTGAAATTTCTCTTGAGAAATAAATTTCTCAAATGTATTTCTTAATACATTTGAGTAGAACTCAAATGTATTAAGAAATATCTTGGTTGAAACTTTCTAGGGCCTTTAACATTGTACAGCTGGTATTGATCAACAAGAGTGAGGCAATCATGACTGCAGCTCTATCACTGCCTCATAGATACTCTGATCATTCAGCTGTGAGTTTTCTGGTCTTAGCTGGAGCTGAATGAGTCTGGGTTTGTATTTGTCTGGCTGATCGATCAAGTCAGATGCCTTCTATGACAAAGAGGTGAAGTTGCCCTCTTCTTCAACAATATTTCCTGATCAGAGTAAGAAACAATTTGTGTATGTGTACATGTATTCAATTTTCTTCTTTTGATAGTTTTAATTATTTAAGCAGTTATTCATTAAGTCAGATATTTTTAAACTAGTGGACAGCATTTGATTACTTAAGCAAAGAAGTAGGTTTTTTTCCTAATGAGCTAAAGTAGCCTTACAGTTACCCCTGACCTGAATTACCACTACAATTAATGTGCAGACAATAAATTATTTAAACCAACCAAAGATCAGAGAATGGCTCATTTTCATGTCTTGTCAATTATTTTTTTCACATCTATACTGTAATAACAATGATTATTTAAAAGCTTTAGAATTACTGATAGAAAGCCAAATTGGGGGAAAACAACACAAAAGATCACAGCCATTCACCACATGTATTTCCCAAACCCACTTAAAACCAGAGATTAATTTAGAAAAAAATGCTATATCAGAGCTTGGAGTCTGGCTATATAAGATTACTTTTCAACAATATAAGGTGCATAAGTGCATTTTTATCGTATGAAGAAAGCATACCTGCTGGCAAATGAATCATATTATAAAAATTGATTGTATCCCAAAAGGGAAAAATGTTATTGAAGATCCAATGGCCTGGGATGATACACCATTGATCATTGTAAGAAATACTTCCAGAAACTGTTTTTAATCTTTCCACCAGAGCATTAGCAATTATTCTTTAGCCCATAGTGAGTAATGACTTGAGTTTCCCAGTTTCCCAATCGATAAAACATTTACCCTACCGCTACAAATGTGCTCTTCACTTAGACAAGCAGAATTTTTCTTCCAATTACTCCTTTTTCTTTCTGTGTGACCTCATAAAATGTTTTTGAACATATTTCAAGGTTTTTTAAAGAAAAGGAACAATATTCTACTCCCATATATTTTTTCCTTCATTTTTTCATTCCATTTTGAAAAATACATCATTAAGCTTTCATAGGACTTGGGCTCTTGTTGGTTCGCATATTGGATGCTCTGCACTGTTTCCTCAAAATTTGACGTAATAGATGCAACTAAACTGCCATTTACATATTTAACTTAGAATAGAAAAATGTTACAAAGAGATACTAACTTCCTTGCAAAAATGTTATATATTTCTTAAACAAATGTGAGTGCTAATGTAAATGTAATGCTAACCCATCCTAATTCCACACACTCACAAAATAAATAAAATGCTTAAATGTCCTTGTATCTATGCAGTAATGCTGTGGCTAATGAAGAGCAATCACAAAGCATAATGTTAGCAGGCTAATGAACAACTTGAAGCAAACCAGGTATGTTGAGATATAAAGATAGATGCTCATAAATGCTCTTTGATGATTGGAAAGTTAATGTTCAATCAAGTTTCTCTTCCCCAGAGACTGCACATTATCTCTCCCTGTATAATACGTACACGTATCTAATGTAAAAAGTTCATAGCTATTATTTCATATTCTATATTCTTTTCTTGGAACAAGGTGTATTTTACTGTATTCATTAGAATCTTCAACTCTCACATTTATACAGTGAAGTCTGAGATCTTGAGAGGAGCTAGTTACTTACTTGCTTCAGTGGATTTAATGAAGAGACTAAATTTCAAACATAAACTTTCCTGATACCCTGGTTTGAGTTAGAACAGACCAATTCTGTTCAGTGATTTTACTTTTCAGCTAAGTTCTTCTAACTAACTGCATTTTCTGAAGTCAACAGCATGTTTTGCAGACAATGTCTGCTTCTAGCAGTGATAATGCTTGATTAGTTTAGAGTTACTATCAAGGATTGGTGTTCAGACCAAGGTCACTGCTGGATCTTGTGTACCATGCTGGGGGTGCAGAAAGTAAACGACAGTACCTGTGGGGGGATCAGACAGGACAGGTGACCTTATCTGACCTTATCTGGACCGTGTATTCCACCCCATATACGTCATATTCGATATAAAACTGAGGGATGACAGGATTTAAGCTCTTCTTTCTCATTTCTTCGATCATCAGCATCCAAGGAAGATTCTGCACGTTCTGCCTTCAATCTCAATCCATGTGTTCCTGAGTCTAGCTTGTGAATCAAATTCCTGTCTGCTGCTGAGCCCAGTCTGGGACTTCTCCAATGCCTGCTCCACGGTATCAGTGGTGATGGTGATGTAATTGCAATTGGGGAGGGTGGGGGGATGATTGGAGTCAGTGTTTGTTTTTGTATATCTTTGTATATATTGCATTTTATTACTATCACTTTCATTGAAGCTGTTCCATCTTTCTTTTCTAATGGATACATTTCTCTCCCTTATTCCCTTTCTTTTCTCTTTGGGAAAGGAGAGGGGTTAACAGAGATTCTGGTAGACTGCCCTGACCCTAAACCTTGACACGTGTGAACAGGGAGGTAAATAAAATGAAGTACTTTTTATCCAGAATGTGCATACCCTGGGAGTTGTGTTTGTTCTTGACCAGAGCAAATATCAAGAGGACACTTGAGGTAAGAGGTTGAGAATGAAAGATAAACAGGTCATAAAGGTATATTGGGAATTCAAAATAGTAATCCAATTGCTTAGGTATAGTGGAACAGAGTAGACTGTATAGACTTCACAGATTTAAATCATCTGGAGATTCACCTCCAGTGTTATGATGACGTATATCAAGTTTTTTTGCAGAAAAAACAGACTACTGATTTATATTTCACATGTAGAGGCAGGAAAAGCACAACAAACACTTAACAAAATAGTTGGTCAAAGAGAAAATCTGAGGTAAAGTGAGCTTTGAGAGTAGAGAACGTGAACTGGAGCTTCATACGTCTCTCTTGCTCACCACTTAACTTTTCCTGCAGTAAATAGGGAAAGCATGATATAAAACAATGTAGAAATTATACCTGGTTGTGGGAAACCAATCACCCAACCACTTCAGAAATGTCCCTTCTGTAAATTAGTTGCTCTGTGTTAGGGATTCAATGATGCAGAATTACAAGAGGAAGCAGAAACTACACCTATGTAGCACAAATAGGGCAATACGCAGATTTTTTGTCAGTCTATCATGTTGATTTTATTAACAGTGAAGGTGAAGGGTTGGTTCTTTACACTACAGAATTAATGTATTTTGTCAGAACAAGTAATAAAATATGTGACTAAAAATCAAGCAGTCTAAACTACTGTTATCCAAAATACCATAGAGAAAGTTCAGCATCTTATAAGTTCCTTTCTATGCCAACCATTTGATTCCATGTCACAAATCAACTCTATACATTTTGTACTAATCTAATAAGGAGTAATCTGACCAAGCACCACAGAGAGAATCCTGTAGCACGATGGACGCTTTTTAAGAGTTTTGTGCTGCTCTGCTGTATCCCTCAATTGCTATACAGAGAGCAATGAGACTGTAGGTAGCAAGCCCTAGAGAGATATTATTTTGGCTGA
>VWZK01018899.1:13174-23960 GCA_013396935.1 Baryphthengus martii
ACAAGAATCTACTTCCTATGGGAGCAAAGTATAGGAGTTCTATAGCCAGAGAAAAGAATCTTCATTTCTAATTTGTGTTTTGAGCTGTACTAGTGCCATTTACTTGCACTGACATCACGTGGAGTCTTTAGGTCAAGCTGGAGGATGTGGTGTTGTTTAAAATTTGTACGTTCAAGAACCAGATAAAGTTTATATTTAACACTAATAACTTTACTTGCCAAATCAAATCAATAGAGAATGTCACCTGATAGGCTTTGGTCAATGTTGCTTTGTAAAGGACCTTGGCTTCTACTTGTCTTGACTCAGAATAAATAATATTGAAGAATATGTGTCAGCACTGTTATCACGCCCTGTTGCCCTGAGGAATGAATATAGATTTAGTACGTCCCAAAAGATCTTCAGG
The DNA here is from genome assembly GCA_013396935.1 of Baryphthengus martii. Lineage (NCBI taxonomy): Eukaryota > Metazoa > Chordata > Aves > Coraciiformes > Momotidae > Baryphthengus > Baryphthengus martii. The sequence goes on from VWZK01018899.1 coordinate 13,578, forward strand.
GTGATAGGAATGTACTGAACTACCTGTTTTCCAGGGAATGAACAGAGGATATTTAGAGGCAACTATACATTTCTGTTCATCTGGAAGATAAACTGAAGTGTGACATCCTTGTGCTTCTTCAAAGGAGAAAGGTTACTTGACTTTCTCCTTAGGGTGTTTTTTTTTCATAAAGATGAGTGTGAAGATATGTGATATAAAATTATCAAAGATATGTAAAGGACAGCTAAAACCAGAGTTCTTGAGAATAATATATCCAATCTAAATTCTTTTACTCCTTTAATAACAATTTATGAAAGAAACCATCTGCTTAGAGAGGCAAAATAATCTGTTTTCATGGAAGAACACTTTGCTAATATCCACAAGTGATATGTAAAATTATAATATTTTATTCTGATTTGTGAAATGCAGTTCTGGACTTCTTTCAGTTTTTTCTGTCACAGTAACAGCATTAGTTATGCTAAGGCCTGGCTCTTGCACTTCAGAGTTGTTGCAATGAGGTAACTGACCAGAAAAGTTCCGTTTAAAAATATGTCCATCAGGTGTAACAAGACGCAACTGTTGGGCTGTCTAGTCATGTTACGTTTCTAAGTACTCAGAAGCACAGCTATCATTGGCAGCTCTTCAGAGCCTCACTAGGTATCATCTTTCCATCTGAATCTCAGCTATAAACCGTTTCCTTGTATTTTCTTCCAAAATCTCAGATTTCTATTTTTGCAAGTTTGGGGTTTTGACAAGGCAAGGAACATCAGCGGGAAGTCTGGAACCCAAATGATCTAGAAAAATCCAAACACTGGCCTTTAGATGGCAGTGTGTATCTGTTGAATAGGAATTCTTATGCCACAGGGTAAATCTGTGAAGTAGAAACAATTTTCTAAGATGGAACTGAGGCAAGGTTGTATTATCGAACTAAAATGAAGTGGAGATCCCACCTGAGATGCAACTTTATAGGAATTTCATTGTTGACTGGCAGCATCCAACTAAAATTTAGTAAACAAATGGGGAAATGATGAAATTGGTATGCTCATTTTTTTCTTTTGAGTTTGAAGAACATATATTGAGTCTTTTGATTTGTATTTACCAGAGCAAACCTAAGTTGATAGTTGCCTGTGATACTTTTTGGCCTCTCCCTCCTCCTTCATGTAAAGATACTACAAGATGTTCATGGAAGTCAGTATCATAGCTCATGTGTTGTGATAACCAGATACGATACACCAAGTTCTACCTCTGGACAGACAGGTAGGGGCATCAGGGAGGAATATCCGTACATATACATAAAAACATAGATTATCATATGCACTTAGCAGCAAAACAGTAGTCTAAAATATGATCTCTTTGTACTTTTGGAAAAGGAAAGAAGAGCCAATTTTTTGTAAGTGTCTTCAAAGACATTTCATATTAGAAAGGATTTTTGTTTTTTCTAACAGCTGAGATTTTGTCACATTCTGTAATGTCACTAATAAGAGACAGAATGAAGGTAAAATTTGCACAGAAATGAAATTACTCAGTAAATTTTACTTCACAGTTCATGCGAGCCAAATATATTTTTCTCGGAGAGTTTCTATTAAACCTTTGGCGTAATCCTTGTATACTTGGGACGAGAACGTTCATGTCTGAAAGTAAAGGAAAATAGCATAAATTTAGAATTTTGTTTGAAATATATCAATTTTTAGCAGTGAAGCTTAAAAAAACCCACAACATATATATTAAACAGTAAAAAAAGCATTGGAATCTCTGGATTAGAGAGTGTATTTTATTTCTAAAGAATCTCTGGAATGCATTTACCCCAGATAATAATTGCTAGTCCTGCCTATCAAAGAATACACCAAGGATTGCAGATGTTTCCAGAAGCAGTAATTTACTTCAAATCAATGACAAATATGAGAGTAACCATGATTATACAAATATTTATCAATGATGCATGTATGTAATCTTAAAACTCACCAGCAGCTAGAAGATAACTTCAGAACATAAAGACTCAAATGACTCCATTTTTTCCCTGAACTTTATCTTTATTCAAATAAAAGACATTAATTTTGCCTGCAAATATTTCCTGGCTTACGCCCTGTAGCTGTGATGATCTAAAGATTATGAATACTATATATGTTACATACAAACTAATCTACATGAACCATGCAATGCCAATTTTTATGCATTTGGATTATCCAACTCACGAAAACATGTTGTCAAATGCATTTACTTCAAAATTAGTGTTATATTCTACAGACACAAAATGTTTCCTATTCATGTTTTTATTCAATTGAATAGTTAACTTCTCATTGGGTTCAGTGGTTATGGATTAATCATTAAACTAGTTTGGGATTTGCCTTACTGCAATAGATATTATTGAAAAAAACCCACTTCACTGAGTTTAGGGAAATCCAGTGTGTCTTTAGAAATATTTAGAATTTATTTAGATTTATTCATAAGAATGAATTTAGAAAGGAAGGATTAGGAAATACGTATGTGAAACTCCGGGGTCCAGTAATGTGACCTAGTGCAGACCAGAATTTCCGGCCCTTTAACCTTTTCACTTCACTTCACCTCTTCCTAGGCTTTTCTTTACTGCCTGACAGTTGGTCTCAGGTATTTATCTATTATGTAGACTTTTGGGAGTGGAATCTCTTGATGTGTTTTTATAGGGCCTACCATCATACTCATCTTCAGCTTGATTATGAAGAAGTAGCTGTCATTATAATGTGCATGCACATACAGCAAGATACAGAAGTGCTGAGGATCTTGGAAGGTGCATATCTGTACTAACAGGAGCAGATGAGTGCAAATCAGTAGATATGGTCATTTTTCTAGTGTTCCACCTCAGTTTAAGAATTCTTAATGTCAGCACCTGTCCTGTTACACTGTAGGTAAAATTAAAGAATTACAAATGGATACGATTCAAAAGACATACCCTTACACTTTGTTTAGAACAGTTTTACAGAATTACAGTTATATTGCAGTTATACAGTGACAAAAAAACCTCCAGTAGTCTACATCTGTGTGCATGCTATAGTTTTGTGTAAGCCTACCTTACAGCATCTGAAAACAAACTGAGCTACTTTCAGTCTTACTAATTTTTGGCTGAAAGAAAAGTCATAATGAAAAAAGGCTCTGGTAAGTGGTCTGAAATCTGGAACAGGGTCCGAGTTGCTTATTCTAGTAAGAGTTAAACAATAACTAGTTATTAGATTTTGTAGCTCTTTGTCTTTTCTTGTTCCTTTGATACTGCTTACATGTGCCATAAACTTAAATATCCACTTTTGCTCCTTGCCATGCACACTCATCCTCTTGGCTTAGGGACACATAACATCTGAGGAGGCTCTGTAAAACAAAAAAAATATTGTGTACCTTGAATGCATCTACACTCCTAGTTTCATTTATGGAGATTATTCTTCATGGAGTGCTTCCTATTTAGATAAGAATACAGAGAAAAATAAGGGATCTAGGGTAAAAAGGGAATTGGCTATAATTTACTGGTAACTAGTGCGGTATTAGCTAATAATCTGTGGGGTTTTTTTTCAATGTGTGATCGAAACGGTAGCTGGAGCACCACATCTGATGCCCAAGATTCTTCCTTCTGCCTGGCCTGCTGCTAGTCTAGGAAATGGAGCTTAATATTTCTCACTGTGGCTATATGCTGTGTTGCACAGTGCTGTTGCTACCACTGCATCAATGAGGCAGAAGGAAGAGAGAGAAGACCTATACTGGTAGCAAAAGTATTTCCTCTGTGTGTCTAGACGCTTGGGCACAGAAGAGCTCCAGATAGCCTCTGAGGAAGAAAATCTCCAAAATTCTATTGATTAAGATCTTGTATCTCCCTATTTTCCAGGTATTTCCAGATCAAATGCATATAGAATGGACTGATTATTTGATTCTCTAAGAATAAACATGCCTAGGCTCAGATTTTGTTCAGAATCTTTACATTAATGATATTGCATCTGAGAAAATTGTTTAAAAATAAACCTATGTTGCCAAAGTGAAGCTCTTGTAGTTAGTTAAGAGGTACTAGAGTAATGTCATGCAATACTGAACTCAACATTTATGTTACACAATCTTTGAAGGAGTCGGAAGCAATCAAGTTATAGTTAAAGTACATCTGTGGGCATCTTGTCGAGCATAGCATCTCCCTCCTGATGTAAGTGTTAGTACTTCTGGCTCCCACAGCAACCATCACAGATACACACACAAAAAAAATAGTTTGGGATGAGAAATTTAACCATCATTAGTTTAGAGCTCAAAACTGTATTAATCCTTGAAAAAGCTAGCTTCCTTCAGGTGGATTTCACCACATCCTCTGAGAACAGAAGGAGTCCCAAACTATACAACTGGCGGTACACTTTTATAAAAGTCCTACTGAATTGCAGATTTTTCTTGCTTTTGGTGATTATAACCTTCTGGTCCTTAATTGAAGTAACCTACACCTGAAGGTAGTGTTTTTTTTTGGAAAATAGAGATCTGAATGACACCAACATCCTCCCTTGTGTTCTAATAGCAAAATAATTTGTGCTTAGTGCTTCATACAAGGGGCAGTGTGAACTCAATTCATGTCTAACTGAGATAGGTATGTTTCTGCCTGTTTGCTTCTTGTTCTTCCAGACATTTAAGTTTAAGTTTATAGCATTTGTGTCACGCTTGAATGCCAACTTGTACTCTTTAGAAGTAATATAAAGGTATTCTTCCTAGTTCTGCATTTGTGCTCTGTACAATGAGGCAAGCATTTGATGAGAGAAGTATTTGCAACAGGTTCTAATGCTTTTTGTTCACAAAATGCAGGAGTAGAGGATAGAGGTGCTAAACTTGCAACGTGTTCTGAGATGTGATGTCAATAGGAACAAAAACCTCTCTATCACTACATAGTGATTTGAAAAACTTCCTGCTGACACACATTCACTCCAAGAAAAGACAAGAAGACAGCTACAAACTCTGTGAAAATAGATGGACCCAAGGGGAAACACATGTATGTGTTTTTAAGAGATTATCTCTAAACAAAATGTGCTTTCTGCTAGCATTGTACTGTATTTACATAGAAACTATTCAGGCACCCGTCTTTCCAAAGAAGTTGCAATTTCCTGTCAGATTTTTTACAAATCCTTTCTAACAGCTGTAAACGGAAATCCAGCTACTCGTGCAATGAATGGCCTTCAGTATTTGGATCCTAGGGAGTAAACAAACATTTATGCAACAGAGGAAGCCCTGCTGTGACCATAACATTAACATGACTGTTCATTACTCTCCTCAGTCGGTGTAGTAGAAACTAATCTTATTTCTGCATAGCAGTTATGAATTCTTGAAAACCAAAGCATTTTCCTTAGTAAGTCAATCCTGCTAACCCTTCAACATTAACAACTGATAGCGACAATAATGAAGATTACATTAGGTAGGGGTTGACAAGACATGACTTTTGTTTTTACGTGCAAGTTTTGTTTAGACATTGTTTGTTTTACCTTTCAGAGCATTAGTTTCCATAAATTCCCTATGTCTTAGCTGCACAAGCAATATTTTTAAACACAGCTCTTACACCACAGTGTACATTAAATATTTGTTCAGCTGATTAAAACAGTTCTACATTTATTTAATGTTTGAACAGTAAACAGTTTGTTGAGGATGGAAATGCCTTCTTACGCATACACATGCACACACTCAGATCTCATTAGAAGGGCTTCTGTTGTGAGGGTACTTTGCCTAGGTGATACTAGGCACAACACTCCCAGATAAACCTTCTTTTTATAAGTGATTCAACCCCAATATTTACTGGTAGCAGATGCCACTGGCAGTAACAGACTGGGGAGGTGATGCGAAGGCCTTTGGGAAAGATAACACAGAACTTGCTTCACATCAGTGGAAACGCTTATTGAGCATGTAAAGGGAAAGAGGCTCACGTCTTAATAATGTTTCAGATGTAGATTGGCTCTAACAGTTATGTCCTTTGCACTGTACTCTTAGTACACTGTGTTTAGACAAGAAAAAAAGCAGCTGAAAAAACATCTAGATTATTTGGAAGAATACTGAGTCTGAGTTTGATACTAGTTGTACACAGAGATTAACAGTTTTGGAGTAGAATGTCTCCTCACACAGACCTTTACTAAAGTGATGAAGGAAAACAGAAGAGCTTTCTGTACTGTTTGTTTTGTCTAGAAACATTTAAACTGCAATTCCAGTCTGAAAGAAAATAACATTAGAAAAATCTTGCCATGAGGTACAACGTTTGCTTTGAAATGTTTTCTGAACCAAGCAAGAAAATGCATTTATTTCCCCTCCCACTTTTATCTTGTGCAAGAATGTCAGCCCAATGGGTTTCATTTCTGAAGGGTTCTTTCATCTTGTTCATTGCTAGGAGTAATAAAAGTTCTGCAGGTCAAATTAGATCCAGTCTTTGCCCTGTCATTAACACTCATCCAGTTTCACAGCTTTTTGTGGAGTTCATACTTATAAATTTTTTTGAAAAGGTAGGAGAAATAGACAACTGTGCAGAAGAGTCCAGCATTGATAGTTTTCTCTAGCAATCTTTTTCTGATTTAAATATATCAATTGCTTTGGTCTCATGCAACATATTGTGATTCCCTATAGCAGTGCTCTGTGGCTATGGTAATTGTCCTACTTGACTGTGAACGTAAAACCACTACAATCTGCATTTATAAACTGGTTTAGGGTATATGCAGCCAGTTTTTTAGAATTTTGAAAGGCTAGACAAGCTTTTTTTTTTTTCCCCCAAGATCTGTATTTATGTATGTATGTATGTACCTATCTGCCTGCCTAGCTATCTAATCTATCATCACCTTAAATTACCTCTTTGCACTCTGAGTGGGCAAGTTAACAATGCAATGTGTGCAAACTCTCAGCTTTTTTGAAGAAGGTTGCAAAAATTACTCTCCTATGACTTACAGGTAGACAGAATTCATCTGCATGAATTCATAAGAAAAAAATTAAATCCAAGAATCTGATCTGGACTGGCAGTTCTTAAAACATTTTTAATGTCTCTAGATAAAACATCCTGCCCTGTTTTCAGCAGCAACAATACAGATCTTTAACCATAGCCTTGCTATCAGGCATTGGAACTGAGCTTGACTAAAAATAAAATGAAGCTGTGTATGGACTTAATTTCTTTCCTCCTACAAAAAAATAAACCTGCCAAAAATCATACTTAAAAAAAAAAGCACCAACACAAATTAAATCTGAAGCTGGAATATGTTTGACTTCCACTAACGTATCAGCAGATATATAGTTGTTTCATTAATCTAGTTGAGCTTTGTGTAAGTCCCTAAGTGAGAAAATCTAATAATACATTTGAAATGCCAACTACAGGAATAATTCACCAGCTGTTAAACAAAATTGATAAAGAGGCATTGAATGTTATCTTCCACTTGGTCTTTCAGTTCAGCAAAATTAGTGGATGGCAGGTTTCCTACCTTGCCACTCTTACTGCAACTATCCTGATTTCTGCTTCGTTCAGTATAGTCCTAAGGGTGAGTCAAGGTTTGCTGTAATTTTCTACAATAATAGGAAGACAATTTAGCAGTAATGAATAAGTAGGGAGAAAATTAAGCAGTTTGCTGAGTTACAGAAATGAAGCCAGAAAATATTTGGCCTCATGTTAAGTTTCAAATTCATAGTCAATTCATTAGCGTAGTTTGGTCTTTGCACAAAGCTTTGAGTGATAAATTTTACTAATACATTTGAAATGCCAGCAATAAGAATAATTCACAGATTGGTGAGTAAAATTAAAAGATGAGGTTAAATAAATTCTTCATTTTCACCTAGTACAGGAAGATTTATAAGGGTCCTTGGAAAAAGGAGTCTATTTATGATAATTGGATAATATTAAAGAAAAACTTTGCAATATTGCATTTACATTTGTGAACCAAATGTTTTATTGGGTCAGAATATTTACTGGGTCTTCATTTTACTTTTGACGAGCTTGTTTGGGGATGACTTGTTTTCTGATCAGATGTAGGCCATACTTGGAAAACTAGCAGTATGGTAGGGTCCTTATTGACTCAAAAGGGACAACTTGAATTCAGTCTTAAATACATTTATTTTAGCTGATTTGTTTCCTATATTTTAACCAAAGCACAGTCTCAGAAAAATCCAATTCAACTGATCAAATCATTAGTATAGTACTAAACCACCAAACTCAGCCTCTTTAGTTCACTGAATTAAAGTTTAAAGACCACTCAGGTGAAGTAGCTCACTTACTTAAAATTTTTATAAATCCTGTATACTTCAGTCATAATAAGCTAAGAGAATCTTAGTTGCTTTGAGAGCCAGCTTAAATGAATTTTATTTAGGTGTGAGAAAATGACGTCTTTAGTGAGGATTTTGTAGAGGTAAGGAGATTTGTTGTGGTCTTGTACCTACTGTGATTTTCAGACCCAAGTCATAGATGCCTGCCAGAGTCCTACAGAAATAAGAAAACTGATCAAATTGTTATGATTTATGTTTTATTGGATAGAAGAATATTTTGGCTCAACTTGTGTAAAATATTTGGATTCTGTGGTAAAAGTATAGTAGCGGAATTTACATTCTTGAGTGTTCCAGTTTGGTAGATAACCAGGCATTTGTAAGCCAGGCTTCCACAGAACAATACACAATACTACATACAGGAGGATGGAAGCTAAGTAAAGAGGCTCTTCTTCAAAAACCTTTCTTGAGAGCAATCCTTGACAGAAATGGAAGTCAGCAGTTTGCAAAAAAAACACCAACAAAACACAAACAAACAAACAAAACCCCCCAAAAAACCCCACCACAAGCCAACTGAAAGACACAAGCAGAAGGATGAAATAGCTAAAACCTTCACCAGAGCTTACTCTTGAGATATACTGAAAGAGATACACACAGCATTTCTCTTTGCATCTCTAAGAAGGAGGTACTATAGAAAAGAAAGAAGTTCTGAAAATTGTGTTTTCTCACAATCTTATGTCCTGACACACTGAATGAACTAAAAACTTAATTGGACTAGACAAAACCATCCTAACTATGGGATCATTAGCAGAATCTGAACAATGCAACACTTCCTCTAACAAATTTTTGATAAGATGATTTGTACTTGAATTCAGAATTTAAAGAAGGGATTTTTATTGGTTTAAGCAGTCTGACTCTGATTTGGGAGAAGCTGAGTTCACATCCCTCTAATGATTTGCACTCTGATCAGGCACCAAAAAACTCAAGGACAGACTACTGGCATAGTCAGAGCCAAGCCTTTGAATTTTTCAGTCATCTCATGAGTCAGCACAGACAGATTAACTTTGTGTGGGATGTGTATTTCTGGAAGCCTGTGGATTCAGGGGATCCAAGGCAATAAAACATTTGGATCTCAAAGTGAAGTTAAATCTGCACTTGGAGTGCTCCATGTTAATCATTAGAAGCCAAGACAGTCCTGGGAATACGGAGGAAGATTGTGGAACAGATTGTATTACTGCTATTGTTCTTCACTGCTAAGGAAGTCAGTCTTACAAGTACAAAGAGAATGGCAGTGCTCAGAATATTTTATTTTTTTTTCTAACAATAGGATTCTTCGGGGAAGAAAATTATGGTGAAAGGCATTTAGAACAAGTTAATTTTTTTCCAGAATAAAATGTTACTTTTCAAAGTAAAGCCATGGATAAGCAGAAGGAAAGAAATCTAGAGCTTACTATAGTGAGACAATTTTAACATCAAACAAAAATTAGAAGTTGAAGAGCACATGGAAAAGATGTAATACTATTGAGGAAAATAGTACCTGTTGCTGAGTTAGAAACATTTAAGCATTGGCCTCAGTGATGTGTCTGAGTATATTTCATAGGGAATATAGAGATTTCAGCAATGTTGTACTCAATAGAGACGAGAACCAGAGTAAGGCTCAAACTGCTAGCAGTCATTATTAGTGCTTAAAAAAGCCCAGCTATACAGACCAGGTTATCTCTTGAAAAGCCGTCTATCATTGGCCAAACAGCACTTCTGTTAGCATCTGAACCAAAGAGAACTGAATAATAAAATGACACTCTTGTTCCCTATCAGAAAGGTGTTCTTATTTTGGAAGCTGTTGTTAATGCCAGATATTTTTCTATGCTGACTTCATTGCTGTGACTGTGGAGGGTCCCTTAATAAAATGAAGTAAATGAGTGACCATCTCATTAGGAAGGCACTGTGAGGCTTGTTTTTTTTGTTTGGCAGTTTCTAAGTCCTATGACTAGTAATTTTTCTAGTATTGGAGTAACTGATGTTAGTCTTGGACCATCATTTATACAGATGATGATTTACTTAGGGAAAAGCGTTAAAGAGATAGAAAGACTTGCTAGCTTTTAGCTAAAAGTCCACTGTCAACTCCCCCTGCTTCATGTGCATATATACATCAAGGCTAACAATATAAGCATAGCCTAGCACATAAACCTCTAGGTTAAATCTAACTAAATA
>VWZK01018903.1:0-36085 GCA_013396935.1 Baryphthengus martii
GCTGAATCACGCTTTGGCCTCTATTCACTGCTGAGCAGGGACCTCCCCTGGTCACCAGGTAGCCCAGGTGACCTCCATTTAGGTAGGTGACTCCTGTCTCCATTTTGTTCAGGCAGATGAAGCACCACTCCAAAAGTGCACTTCAGCTGGGTGATGTCCATACTGTTATGGGCTCTGCCTGCCCTCTTCTAACCATGGCCCCTGGAGAGGGTTATTTTGGGACACCTAGGAATAGTTTCAATTTCCTCTCCTCAGTATGAGGCAGCCTTTCCTGCCTGGCCCTGAGGTCCATCAGCTGCTGCTATTGGAAATGCAGTTTGCATCCCAATGCATCAATAAAGGTGAGTCAGACACAGTAAGGGTAACTCGACAGGCTCGTTTCATTGATGTTTGCTGTTATTGAGGACATAACATCACTTTTCTGCCAGCTGGAGATGGCTGTAATGAGACCATTGTCAGTAATGTGGAGAGGGATCCTTTTAGGGAGAAAGCACTGTGGTTCATACTTCCTTTCCAAATTGTTTCTTACTTCCAGCTTTCAGAAAATAAAACAAATTTCTGTTTGCAGGATGGTTCTCCCCTGTGCAGAGGAGACCTTGGGAACAGCAACACACGGCTCTTTGGCTCTTCTCATTTCAAGAAAAAGGCAGCCGTGATAACCATACAACAGGCAACAAAAAGAGATGAGTATGACCAGCACTCCTAGAGCACAGCCAGCCCCACAGCTGGGGGTAAACCCTACAGGTTGTTAAAAACTGAAAATATAATCACAAGCATAAAATTACCCTCATAAACCCATCTACTGGATGTCTTCAAGAGACCTAAGGGGTAATAGAAGGGAAGATGTCAGAGTGCCTCTTGTCTGTTCAATCAATTTAATGCTTAAGGAGTTTTTCCTCTACCACAGCAACTGACCTCTGGCTGACTAAACTTATTTTTCAAAATATTTTCTTCTTACCAAAGATGAAAAACCAGAAACAGATTCACCAGCCCTTTTTGTAATTTCTTTCAAAGATTTGTATCCCACTGGGTTAAAAAAAAAAAAAGAAAAAGAAAAGCATCTTCTTGTAATACAAGGTCTTCCAACATTTGAGCTTGTTACCCTCTGGTCTTGTTTGTTGTTGAAGTCTTCTCACTAGATTAAGGATTCACTGTGCCCTATCTTCACTTTTTCCCTACATCAGCTGTTATCAAGCCTCTTCACAATAAAGCGATCCAGACCTCTCAGAATAAAACATTTTTCTCAAACTCTTCAGGCCTCAAATGATCTCTTCACCTTTTCAATTTTCCATCTTTTTCAAAATTCCAGCATCAGAACTTCATGCGGTGTTTCAGTTCCAGTGGAATTACTTCCTGCTCCTACTTGTTTATCTCAAGTTTATGTAGCTAGAAATCATTTAGGTCTACGCAACACTGTTTACCAGCCAAAATTCCCCAAAAAATCCGGCTGTTCTGACAAGACACGGCATCATGTTGACTGTTATGAAATTGTATTCACACCTCTTATGCTATCTTTATTACTTAAATCTTGTTTCGTTTTTTTCCATTATTTTGCAAGCGACATATGTCAGGCTAGCAAGGTGATTGCCTATATTAACTAACTCATTTTTCCTTTTTACTGTACCATCACCAGAGGACTGAAGTAGAACAGAAACATCTATTGATGACTTCTTTTCTCTCTTGCAGTTATGAACGGTCCTGTTTTCACTTTGCAAAGCCAGTCTTTTATTACTTCTTTTGCTTGTACTACGGCTCAAAAAGTCTTTCTTGTCCTAAACCTGGCAGATATTTTTTTTCCCTGTAATTTCTTTACCTTCGTTCATGTCTTTTCTATAGTGCTTAAATTCTGATTGATAGCTGCTTCTTTCCGCTCTTTAACACTGTTCCACAGCACTCACCCTATGGCTTAGATTTACTTCTGTATTACCTTAGAAGGTTTAAGTAGGTAACCCTTACATCTCTATAACAGTGGCAAAACAGAGGGAGTGAAAAAAAGAGTAGCAGCACTTTCTCTGTCACAGTCTGAGAGAAAATAGCATCTCCAATCTTTGGCTTTGCTGGCCTACCCTTGTGGAACACTGGACACCAGCCTACTCCTTAGAGGATCGATGCCCTCAGAGCGGGAGCTTTCAGGCTTCATATGCCGGTAAGTAGGGGAAACTTCTGGGTTGAAACCATTGTCTCGGGCTCTCTCTGCAGCCTTAAACTACTGTGACACTACTGAAGATACTGAGGACAACTTTTCCACATTTCTCTCTTAAGAAAATTAAAATATTGCAAGGATCTTAGAGCCTGGACACTTGAGCATTTGCCTATTCAGGTGAGGAGTTAGTGTGTTGGCCGTGAGTTTTAGGTGATGTCTGAAGTGTAGCGAGCTGTGCAGAGCTGTGATTACATCTGGTATGATGGAACAGCTGGCAATCAGGATCACAGAGCAACTTGGGTGGGAAGGTTCAGGAGGTCTGTAGCCCAAGCTCCTGCTCGAAGCAAGGTCAATTTTGAACTCAGACTAGGTTGCTTGAGACTTTAGCCACTAGGATTTTGAAAGGTCTCCCAGGATGGAGATTGACTCCACAACCTCTCTGGGCAGTCTGCTCTGCTGCCTGACTGCCCTCGCAGTGAGAACACTTTTCCTTCTAGCTAGCTGGAAACTGTCTGTTGTCCACCTGCCATACCCCACGATGAATAGCCTGGCTCCACCTTTTCAATGACCTCCTTGTAGGCATCAGGCTATTAAGTCCCTCCCAGGCCATCACATCCCCTGTTGGAAGAATTCCCTCTCCCTCAGCATCTCTTCCTAGGGCAAGTGCTCCTGTCCTGATCATCTTGGAGGCTCTCTGCTGAGCTCAGTCTGGGTCATCGGTGCCTGTCTTGTATTGTTGGGGGACGAGGAGGCAAAGATGGACACAGGACTCAGGATGGGATTTAGCAAGTGCGGAGTAAACGCTTTCTTCAGCTAAGTACTCTCTTTCAGCCACAACCCTTTTCCTCCACAGCATCTCCAGGTCCCTTAGTGGGTTTCTCGTTCCCTTCCTCTGTTCTCTGTGTCATCGCCACTTGAGTACAACGATTTGTTGCCCAGCTTTTGAAACTCACCCAGATCTGCCTTGCAGCCTGCCTGACTAATCAGCATTCAGAAATAACAGCGAAATTTTGGACGGATGAGAAGGGGTCTGGCTTTGCTAAGGCCGACTGCTGTGGCATTTTCCACAGCAGAAACTGAAGAATATCAAAAAGTTCTTCCATCCCTTCCCAGAACAGAGAGTAACAGCAATGAATCAATTCCCTACAATACCAGCCGCGGGGGCCTTGTCTGTGCTAAGAAAATATGCCCTCTCTTCCCAACCTCCAGCAATTTATATCAAGGAAAGCCTCTCAGCCCTGCCTTGTTATTCATTCCGCCCGCATTGTCCCTCGTGCAGTGGCTGCTTTGGTCAAAGGCAGACTCAGCACGAGCCATTGCCAGAGAATGTTAAGAGCAGAAAAAGTCCCAGGAGCTACACAAACGGATGCAAAAAAATGTACATTCTCTTCCTGCTCCAGAAAAAAAAAAAAAAAAAAGAAAAGAAAAAATAAAAGCAGCAACTGTTAGTTGCTCACAGACTTTATGGACCATTCAGGCTAAAGAGCCCTGAAAAGTCAGGGGAATAATTCTAAAGGTTGTGGAAATGGCTATGATTCCACACACTGAATACTGAGTGTTTCACTTGACGGGGTTTGCCTGCATCACTCGCTGCAACAGCCAAATAGCCCTCTTCAAGACCAGGCTTGCCTGGCAAGGACCAAGCTTCCTGTCTTAGCTTCCGATTTGGTGAGCTCTGAAGCACATATGGACAAATAAGTGTGCCCAGTATGCCATAAACCCAGTAATTGGTACAGGAATTAGGGTAGCCCTGCAAACTCATGGAGAGAATACGGCATGTGATGTTCAACAACTAAAATTAGGCAAACATCTAATGGCATTTCAAACTTCTCTTTGTTCTTATAATTTCAAATATCTTTAGCTTCTGGCTTCCGTATGCTCTGTCACACTCCTTTCTCAGCCCTGCCCAAACTTCTCTGCCCTTCCCAACTGGTGACCCTGGATGTCACCTCACTTCACCAGGGCCTCTTAGATTCTTCCTGGTGGGGTCAGTCTTGGACCTCTCCATCTAATGGGCTCTGAACCAAGAGTCACAGAGCAGACAAGGTTGAAATTTAACAAGCCAGTGGGAAATTGTGCAAAGACAGAGGCTTTTGACAATGCGATTTTGAATAGGTGGTAGTAGCTAGAGTAAGCTGAAAGGCATTTGCGTAGTTAACAGAGAGTTAGAAGCTTTGTAGAGGAAAATGATGAAAATCTGGGAGTCTCAGGACAAAAGCTAAGATCTCCCTGAAGACAAAGAGGTACTGCAGCTGTGACTGGTATGGGTGCTAGCCACCCCCACCCCCCCACAGAGGTCAGAAGTTTACTGGTGAGGAAGACTTTGGGCCTTCACGAGGAAGACTACCAGCCTTCATCCAACGACCACCAGAGGGGACCCAGCGACCACCGAAGCGTCACACAGCACGTGCACGGGGAGGCGGGACAATATGTAAACTATCTGTTGAATATTCTGTTGAGTTCCTGGAAGTATAAGGAGGCGGGACAATATGTAAACTATCTGTTGAATATTCTGTTGAGTTCCTGGAAGTATAATGAATATGCATGTTTTGTAGCTATGAAAGCAAACAAATTTTAGTCCCTGGGGTGCATATTTGGCAGAATGATCCCCTGTGCACCCGGCGCCGCAATAAAGAATACTGACTTCATAGCCTCATTGACTATTGAGAGAAATTTCTTTGAATCATAGGGAAAAGGAAAGTTTTGAAGAAGGGAATTGGTGAGCAGTTAGAACACTTGACAGTGAGAGGCAAATCTTGACCATGTTGAGCCCTATGTGGGATCGTTGCAATAAATATATGAAAATGAACCCTCGTGATCAGAATCTGTGAAACTGGCTGATGTGCAACTAGAAGGACAAGGAAAATCTTAGGGATCTTACTTCTCATGAGCATATTTTTCCCATCCTGCAGCTGAACCTGTTGCAGCTGCTCTCCCAGACATTTCATAAATGGGCCACCAGGCCCAAACATGCTGCAAAACAACATCACACCTTCTGTGATCTGTAATATTCAATGAAATAAAACACACATCAAAAAAAAAAAAGAGAAACTGGTGATACCGTGACTGGGGAACTCCATTTTGAAACCAGGCTGTTGTGGACTTTTTAAATACCACAATTTAGGACAAGAGCCCTTTTTTGCATACTGGTTTCTTGAGCTAAATCCAAATTTTCCTTACCGAGTTGGTTTATTCTGAAACCATCAGTTGATGAAAGGACATCTTTTGCTCTGGTGACTTTTTTTCTGAGCCCGCTTTGCTTTTCCGAAGGTGGTGAAACATAATCAAAGAATATGTTCATGACTGGTATTTTTCCAGGAAGTTTCTACTAACATCAGCCTCTTTTCATCTGTACAATGCCAGTTTCAACGATCCATTTGCATCACACTGGGAAGCTCTATTCATGCATCATCTGTTTTACTCAAAACAGAGATAACAGACAATGCAGACTCAACACTGAAGGGGATTCGGTTTTTTAATCTTTGCGAACATTTGTTAAAATAATTTACCTTTGAATTTCAAGCTTTAGAAAACTGCCAGACCAAACACCGGCCTGCAAAGATCACAGTGATTTAATTAAAAACGTATAAAATGTCAAAGTTGGCTTAACACTTGTGTGGGAAAGAAATATTGCCAAGTTTCCACACCTGTCTTGAGAATGTGTTAGTTTTGAATTGAATTTATATTGAATAGCACTGAAATGAAAACAATCTTTTCAATAAGAAAGAATTACATAAATTAAGATTAATTAAAGTATATTTGCCTTTGATGACAACATTGGCACGTACAAAGCCATATCATCTCAGGCATAACACTGAACCTGGTTTAGACCCGTTCCCATGATTTTGTGTCAGAGGGACCAGCTTCAGGAGTGTATTTATATATTCACATCTACAACAGTTATTCCATCTCACAGCATAGAAGTAGCCAATTTTACCCTAATTAAAGCTTCATTATAGAATCATAGAAAGTGTTAGGGTTGGAAGGGACCTGTAAAGGGCACCCAATCCAACCCCACCTGCAGGGAGCAGGGACACCTGCAACTAGAGCAGGTTGTTCAGAGACCCAGCCAACCTGACCTGGAATGTTCACAAGGATGGGGGTTCTAGCACCTCTCTGGGCAACCTGGGCCAGTGTTTCATTGTAAAAAATTTCATCATTAGATCTACTCTGAATCTACCCTCTTGTAGTTAATCCCTTGTCCTGTCACAACAGGCCCTGCTAAAAAGATTGTCCCCATCTTTCTTACAGGTCTGCCCAGACCATTCTCTTCTCCAGGCTGAACAAGCCCCACTCTCTCAGTCTGTATTCACAGCAGAGGTGCTCCAACCCTCTGACCACTTTTGTGGCCTTCCTCTGGACCCACTTCAAATGCTTCATGTCCTTCTCGTACTGAGGGCTCCAGAGCTGGACATTGCTCCAGGTGGGATCTCACCAGAGTGGAGTAAAGCAGAAGCCTCAACCTGCTGGCTGTGATTCTTTTGATGCAGCCCAGGATACGTTTGGCCTTCTGGCCTGTGAGCACACATTGCTGGATCACATCCAGCTTTTCATCCACCAGCAGCCTTGAGTCTCTCCACTACAGACCCCTCCCCACCCTCTACAGTCACCCTCCCCTCCTTGGCCTCTCTGCCGTCTTCGGGCCCTCCTTTTGGCAGGTGACTAGCTGACAGTGGTTCAAGAATTTGTCTGTAATTATCACAGAATGGCTTGAGTTGGAAGGGACCTTAAAGATCATCCAGTTCGCACTCCCCTGTCATGGGCAGGGACACCTCCCACTAGACCAGGTTGCTCAGAGCCTCATCCAGCCTAGTCTTCAACATTCCAGGGATGAGGCTCCACAGCTTCTCTGGGCAATCCGTTCCAGCGTCTCCCCACCCTCAGAGAAAGGAACTTCTTCCTAATGTCTAATCTGAATCCACCCTGCTCTAGTTTAAAACCATTGCTGCGTGTTCTATCCCCACAGGCCTTTTTTCCCTCCTCAGCTTTCCTGTAGACCCCTTCAGGTACTGGAGACCACTGTAAGATCTCCCTGGAGCCTTCTCTTCTCCAGGCTGAACAGACCCAACTCCCTCAGGCTGATGGCACCTGCTACATGGGTGAATGTGACATCAGGAAACGGCGGTGATGGGTCAGTGTTTGCGCTCAGTGCACGCTGACGGTTCCTGCCCGTCTCTGCTGTTTGCTCTTTCCAGTTCATTAGCTGGTGGTCAACATAGACAGCAGCGGTACAGGGCACGGCACGTGACCGCTGTGCTGGTCTCATGTCTTACCTACTGCTAGTTTGGAAAGGGGCTGTAATTCACCTGTCTCCTGCCTATGAGGGATAAATCTTGCCCCTCCTTGGCACCCAGGACTGGGCGAGCACATTTCCAGGGAGCCAGGGCAGAGGCACTCCTCTCCCCATCCACTTGAGACTGGACAAGCTCAGCAGAACCTCAGACTTTAGTGACACCAAAAACCACACAGTAAGCTTCGGTTACATGCAGATAAGACAGAAGTCACATTAAATTGTGTACCAAATAAAAACTGACCCCCAAGGTGGAGGTGGCAGGGTCAGGTAGCTGACCCAGCCTGACTGGGGCTTTTTAGCTGCATTCTAATGCCACTGCAATTTCCACAGCCTCCAGCTCCTCAATCCTTCCTTTGATGTGACTTAGTGATCTTTTCAGGCGGTTTATTCCACAACCTGATCTGCTTTAGCACCGAGGAAGGTTTATAGCTGACCTGAATCTCTGCTTCTTTACACAGAGCTTATGAGCCTTCATTTTATCCCTCACAGTTTTGAGCAAATGAAACTTGTTTTCCTCTCGATTCTTTTCACATTTCAAATGTTAGTACAGCATTATTATCTTCCTCCACATTCTGGATTTTTATTGAAGTCATATGAGAGGGGAGAAGAGAGGACATACCAAGACAGGGATGGATAGAGATCTCCATAGTAAGCTATGGGAGAAAGTGGGCATGTTGCATTACATATAGTATGTGTATAGGTCTATGTTGAGGTAAATATGTGGAGGAGGAGGCTTATGTTTATATTCCCAACAAAATATACAAACATATATACCCACAAATTAGTTTCCATCATGAAAATTCTTCATTAATTAGTTGCTCTTTAAATGCTACAC
This sequence comes from Baryphthengus martii, assembly GCA_013396935.1. Classification (NCBI taxonomy): domain Eukaryota; kingdom Metazoa; phylum Chordata; class Aves; order Coraciiformes; family Momotidae; genus Baryphthengus; species Baryphthengus martii. The sequence continues at coordinate 8,272 of VWZK01018903.1, forward strand.
AAAAATTCTTCCCCATGCAGAACAAAAAATAAATTCTGAACCGTCTCCAAGTGCAGCCAAGCTTCAAGCAGAGCAGAGTCTCTATGATAGAGGAGCTGTGAAGGATTTTATTCCCTGACATGCCACTTACTGAGCTTTGTGAGCCTTTTTTTTTTTCGGAACGGCTGATCCTAGAGCAGGATACAGGTGCAGACGCCACAGCAGCCTGATCCTGTATGTCAGGCTCTATTTCTCCACTGTTAATCTAATTTTTATAGCCTCAAGAAAACAAATATTTTCTGAATGCCCAGTAATGAAGTCACAGAGAGCAGCAGTGTGGGATAGCGCATGAGCAGAAGCCCCCAGATCTCTTCTGGCTGTTCGCGGTAATTTTTTTGAGCTCATCTCTGTGCTTCCCACAGCCTGTAACGCTGGGTCTCTCTAGGGAGGTCCCCTACCAGACATCAGCTTCCCAGTGCTTCCCATGAGCATGGGATAAGTGACAACACCTTTGGCTGCTGCCCACACAGGTCCTACTCACTCAGAGGGAGGGGATAGCACAGCCCTAAGCTTTATTCATCCTGGCCCTGCATCTCTGCACAGCCCAGAGGACTTGCACCCAGATACTTCATAATGGGTGAATAATGTTTAGACCCACACTTAAATCTGACTTAGGTGTACTCTAGGCACTTGCTGTGCTGCTCTGTTTGGCTTCTGCAAATTCTGTAGCTTCTGCTGCAGATTCTGTGTGGCCACGTCGTGTTTTGGGTTGCAGATATCCAAAACTCCTATACCTCCCTTTGGAGCCAGCTGCTGACCCATGAGATCTCCACTTGTCTGCTCTCTCCCAGCCCCATGCAGCGCTTACCACCAGAGCCCCTCTCATAATTTCTATGTTCTTAGCTGAGCTTCTCAGGTTTTGCACTGAAAAAAGGTCACCATCACACTGTTCTCTGTGTATGAAGAAAGGCTCAGAGGTTTTCTTTCTATGAAGCCTGAAATGTGTTTCAGATCTTGAAAATTGCTGCAAAACCAGCAGCCCTCTCTGTGATTTAATTTTCCCAGGCACTGACTTAATTCTCAGTAGGCAGTGGTAACGCTGGCTGTAATCAAGAGGGCTGTGCCTAAGAAGAGTAAGAATTGCCCTCCAACCAATTTTTACTACCTGGGTACATGAGAGCAGAAAACCCTGCAGAGAGGAGATAGAAATGCCCCCTGGTATGAACAGGTCTGTCCTAGTGGGACAGATCCATGACTACTTTCCCACCAACTTCACTTGGGCGGAAATGTCCTGCTGAAAGGAGCAGGTCTCTTCAGTCTCAATAAGCTTAATTTCCCTGCACCACCAGCAGCTAGTTACTGGTTTAATGTTGGGATACTAACGAGTTTTCTTTAACCCTAAATGGCAAAACGATCAGAGGGGAAATCTGTGGAGGAAATAATGCTTTACAACTATTCAGAGTCCCCGTTCTGAGGGAATCTTTGCCACGTTGGAAGCTGTGGCAGGGAAACAGGTGAGAGATGGCATTCCCAAGCATCAGCTTCTGAAAGGCAAACCGAGCGCAGCCTGCCTGTTAAAACCTGGTGAGGACTGAACTGTGCAGAGAAGAAAGGAGGACCGTATCAATTGCACAGTCCGCCACATATTTTCTTTTTTTTCCTCTCTCTCTGTTCTCTTTCTGCCCCAGCAGCCTCCTCTGGCAAATTACTGAAATACAGCCCTTGCTTCTGAGAACACAGTGAATAATTTTTTTCTAGGCAAACTCAATCCTGGGAAAGCCACTGATCTTGATGGCATAGTAGCTGGTTGAACAAAGTCCCAATTAACTTTATGGCCCAATAATCTGAAGGCTGCTATTAAAATTCTCATCAAAAGACACTGGCAGAGAAAGACAGACTTTTTACAGCAATCATTGCATGAGACCATTCCCTTAAAAAGATACTCTTTAGCGAGCAGGACACTTCTCTGCCTGGTCAGAGCTTGCACAAGGCTGCAGCTGCCCTTCACGGTTGCACTTTGGCAAGATCAAGCTGTTGCCTGAACATGGTGTGCAGGGCAGAGGGCTGGAGTTGTCAGCCATCTCCTTCCCCCCTCCCACAGCAAACATCAAATGAGAGAGAACTGGGAAAGAGATCTCATTTACAAAACTACTTTTGTTTGCCTTCTGCGGAGCCCCGTACATCTGCCTCCTCTCTGTTAGTATCTTGTCTGTATTTATTTACTTTCTCTGCCTCCTTTTCCCTCTCCACATCAAGAAGAAAGGTGACTTTTCAGGCCTGAAGTGACACTGCACCTCATTTATTACCTGCTTTCTTCCTTGACAAGCATATCTGCATTAGAGCATTTTAAATACTGGCTCTCCATTATGTGTCTATGGAAATTAGTATTTCCTCTTGAATTTTAAATTTGTATTAAATATTTATGTCGCCTAAGGTTGAGTCTCCTACTATTTCATCATCTTACTTGCATTTCTTTTGTTTGCTCAAGAATAAAAATTGTCAGGACCGAAGGAGGAGTTTGGCCACTTAAGGAATGGTTTGAGCATTACTAAGAGAGTTGCCGAGAAACAAGTTTGTATTTGATCTGATTCCATATTAACAGAAGTTGAGCTTATCTGAGGGCAGCCTTTAAAGGAAAGACTGTTCAGTCCCAGGCTCAAGAGTAAACAGACAAGTGGCCCTTATGTAAGTAGTAATAAGTGTTTACAACATTGCTCAGATATCTTCATTGTTTTTAGCTGTACTTTTGCAATACTTTTGTTTGTTTAATTTCCTCTCTCTACTGTAATCTTAATGTACTCATAATGGATTTGATTACATGTTGTTGCTCTTCCTTGGCTTATTACAAACTGCTGGCAAACAATCCAGAGCTCAAATGTGCTCCTGCAAAATTAGCTGTTTAATAACATCAAACAGCAAACGTTTTTTGGTGAAGAATCTGTAAACCAAACAAAGGGACACATCTCTTCAGTGTGCTAAAGGAGCAGGCTGCCTGCAGTTGGCAGCATGACTGACAGACAAAGAAAAAAAGGCAAGAGGAGAGAAGGCTGCTCTCTGAAGCTTACACAAAATACTTGTGTTCTACAACGCGTGCATCACAGATGTAGCAGAAGTGCTGGGGAGTAGTACACAGCATGTATATGACAACTTGTTTGGGATGATCTGGATGGCTGATGAAAAACACCCATGTCCCAACCTCACAGTAGTACAAAATCTCACAGCCTGTCTCTGCTCCTGGGAAGGCAACAGTTTCAACAGAAGACTTCTGTCAGCTCTTTGAATCCTTCTGTTGGTTCCTACTTTGGTATCATATTAGACAAGATCAGCAGAGCCCAGTTGGAGGCCTGTAGCGCGTGGCGACCCTCAGGAGTCAGTACTGGGTCCAGTTTTATTCAATATCTGCATCAATGACCTGGATGAAGGGACAGAGGGGACCCCTCAGAAAGTTTGCTGATGACACAAAACTGAGAGGAGTGGCTGACACACCATAGCTGTGCTGCCATCCAGCAAAACCTGGACAAGTTGAAGAGCTGGGCAGAGGGGAACCTCATGAAGTTCAACAAGGGCAAGTGTAGGGTCCTTCACCTGGGGAGGAATTAACTCCCACACCACTACAGAGGAGGGGCTGACCTACTGGAAAGCAGCTGCACAGAGAAGGACCTGGAAGTCCTCGGTGGACAACAGGTTAAACATGAGCCAGCAATGTGCTCTCATGGCCAAGGTGGCCAATAGTCTTCTGAGGCACATTAAGAACACTGTGTCCAGCAGGTCAAGGGAGGTTCTCCTCCCCCTCTACTCTGCCCTTTTGAGGCCACATCTGGAGTACTGTGTCCAGTTCTGGGCTCCCCAGTTCAAGAGAGACAAAGAACTACTGCAGAGAGTCCATTGGAAGGCTATGAGAATGATTAGGGAACTGGAACATCTCTTTTATGAGGAAAGGTTGAGAGACCTGTGTAAAATTTGGCTTGCAGAAGCGCTCTGTTCAGATACTTCATCTTTATAGAAAATACTAAAAGGAAAGAGCAAGCCAAAGAACATCTCTGTAGTCTTCTTGGCCAAAGATCTCTGTAGGACCAGAGTCCCAGGGACTGTTTAGCTGTTGAGACCACATACACCAGAGTGAAAGGGGACGCTGAGAACCCCTGACTCCCACCAGAAATAAGCCAGGAAGATGCCTATTTGTAAGCCAGTAGGTAAGAAAAATGCCAGCACTGGGATCTGTAGCAGCTTTGTGAAAAATCCAGCTGTTAATTTCTTTTGCATCTTTTCCAGTCACCCATAGCAAGCGCTCGTTTGGGGTCAGATGAAATGCTGTGTTCAATCCTGAGATTTTCTTCTTTTTTTTTTGTTTGTTTTGGGTTGATTTTTTTTAATATCAAAAGCAAAATAAGGCATTTATTTATTAGTTTCACTGCTGAAACAACTTTGACACCTCCACCACATTCATCTGCTATCCCTTCTCTCATGCTTGGCTTGTAAGCTATTTGGGCCACAGACAATTTCCCACTGCAGTGTTCCTGATTGCCACAGAAAGAAGAAAAGAAAATAGTAATTATAATCTGCTGGGGTTTGTTTGTAATAATAGATAATGTTTCCTCAAGTGAACAAAACCACCATGCCTCACTTTTAACATTCTGAGATTTGAACTAATTACTCATGGAGTCATTTTATATGTATACACATGATTTAGACTCACATCCCTGTGGAGGACATCTTGCAAGCGCAGACTGAAGTTTATTTGGTAAAAGACAAGCACGCGGCCAGGCAAAAACCACCCAGATCCCAGAGTCTGAGCACACCAGTCACTTACAGAGAACATTGGCACAAAAATACTGCCATGTCCCTGCAAACCCTAGTAAATCTTTAACACATAGAAATGGCAAATGTACCTTGACCAAATGTATTCTGCAGCACTTGCAATACCTGATGCCCTTGTCACAACCCCCCAATATTTTCTTATCAAGGTTGTCTCTGAAGTCTGCAAAAATCTGGGCTTACCTGCTCACTCAGGGGATCTGGCTGCAGCGTATGAGGCAACGTCTGCTCAGCAAACTGCTGCATTAGGTTCCAGTTTTCTCCTAGGTGAAGTTCAGACCTGGTTTTGACCTGCGATGTCAGATGGGTCACCAGCTTTTGTTCATGGCCAGAGGAGCTGAAAACAATAGAGAGCTTCGCTTAATTGAGCTCTTGCAAGAACAAACATTGGAAAGGGAACAAAAGAACCTTTTCATCTTACAGAGATGCTGGAGGCCCACTGGCAATAGAGGCCTTACCTCTGGAGGTGTGACTATCCAGGCAGTGTGCTCCACCCTCTCTTTTCATGCACCGTCTTGTTCGTCACATAATCGAGGGTGGGTAAAGACCAGATAACCCACTTGGCCGATCTTTGCCCAGGTGAGACCAGAGCAGCTCATGGTCCTTCAGCCTATTCTATTCACTGACACTCAATGGAAAAACTGAAGCTTCTTTCAGTGAGATTGGAACTCTTGCACTGTGTTTTCCTAGAATCACAACCAAGAAATCGTACATGGAAATTTATGAATATACAGCAATGCCTACAAAGATGCAGCACTGCAAAACCGAAGAGCTTCTGTCTCAGAAAATTTTGTGCTAATCTTGCCTATTCTATTATTTTCAGTAACTGTCATCCAATCAGAAGTAGAACTTTACAGACTAAAATGTATGAGTTGAAGGAAGGCAGCATGTGCTATTTTAGTGAGTGTATTATCTAAAGTAGGCCTTCCATCTGTTTCAGACCTAATTATTACATCATCTTTATGTAGTGAATTTACAAGTGAATTAAATTCTTGTGTGAGTGCTTCATACAATGTGAAACACAGCTGTGTCATTTTTAGAGACGGAACAGGGCAAAATGTTCTAGACACACTGAATTTCATTTTTCTACTCTGTTTACAAAGATATTCCTTTGTAGCAAATATTTTTCCCACTCCCTTACTAATACACAATTGTATTTTGAAAAACCATACAGCATAGACTCAGATTGCAATCAAATGCTGAATATTTTTATCTCTCAAAGAAAAGACTGTGAGTTCAGTGATCAAAACAGCAGTCTCTATTAAAAGCCTTCAGCTGGTTCTCCCTAACCTAGCTGTTGCCAAACAAAGACACATTAAAATTAATTGCAGCAATTAAACAAAGGGACAGGCTACAGCATTAATAGCAGCAATGTATCGCATTCATTGTTCCCAGATACTTTATTCACCAGGAAAACAGAAAAGCACATGAGCTCTAGTCTAAGTTCTGCATATTTTCTATACGGATTAGCTGTTCAGCTGATACTTAGCTACAAGGAATGTGTACATACAGATTTCTGTAGCAAATCTGCCTTTAAAAATCCCTTTATCTAGTAAACCAACCCAGATTCAGAACATATTTCTTGGTTAGATTATAATCCTCTAAAATAGTTTTAAGCTACCAATTTTTGTCTTGGGTTTCAAAATTCATGAAGTGAAAGGAGAGGTAGAAGAGAGATTAGGGTCCAGCAAAAGCTCTCATTTCAAACAGAATAAGAAATAATCACCATGTTCTTCTCACTTTTCCCTATGCAATTTTTTTACTTACCTTTAGGTTGGGTTTGGGTTTCAGTACTGGTTTTGCTTTTTGTTTGTGTATTTACTTGAAAAGACATATACTCTGTCTGAAGCCAGTTTTGGTCACATTATGAGTTCAAGTTGCAGTGTCACTAAGTTCACAGGAGGACACTGCAAATTAAATTCATTGCATTTACCAGACTTGGCTGTATACCCATTCTGAAAGCCAAAATATTGGTTGTTTTCTCCTCTGAATGGAAGATGAAAGACTCTTGCACCGCCCAAGATCGCACCCTGCCAGGGTAGAAGGCTAAATTTCAAAATCATGCTCGTGTTTAGGAAAGTCCAAGTGACATAAATTGTCTTTGGCCAACAGTGCATGGGCTCAGCATTCACATTGTATGCACCTCCAAAGCTTCTGTTCTCCCAGGACACTTCTTCCCAACCCTCTTGTCCATGATCTTGTAAGTCATGATCAGAGATTGTTTTTATTTAAAAAAAAAAAATAATAAAAAAAAATCCTCTTATGTCCACTTGAGCATGGTGTAGACATACTCTGTTTTGCCAGTATTGGCACGGATTAAGGTTTAGTCATTAGATAAAACCAGAGGTTAAGAAATCAACAGGCAGTTTTGCAGGCAGAAAGGTAGCAGAAAATAAACAGAGCAAACACATATTTACCTCATTGAAGCTTTGAAATGGAGAGTGAATGTGATGCTGGGAGGAAAATGTTAAGCACAACTGGGGAGGGGGAATGTGTCCCTTGCAAATAATTTCCCGTGAATAGCTGCCTGCTCTGACACCTTTTGATTGAACTATTTCTAGAGCTAACCCTCTGCTTGTAAATACTGATGCTAATCTTCTTTCAGAAATTTTTCATCTTGGCAAGGCATTAATACACACTGGACCAGGAAATGCCTGGAGTCCAGCCACGCACAAGGCCTTGCTGTAAGAGATCAATCAACAGTGAAAGTTAGTGAAGACCAGGAGAAGGATGTTCAGATGCCTTGGTGGCTCTTCAGACATTTTGGTTCAAGCAGAGTCCTGATTTGGCTTTCCATAAACATTTGAACAAGAAAAAATTAGCTTGTGTTAATGCTCCCAGGGAACAAATTCTAGTTCACAGGTTGAAGTTTGCTTGATGAGAATAAAAAAATCTGATTTGGTGGAGAGAAGAGGCCTCCTGTACGTGGCAGAGTCATCCATCAGAGTAGCACAAGACAAGAAAGGGAATAAATACTCAGTCATGCTCCTGGGCTACAAATCACACAAATCCATTACAAACTATTCACTAATCACTTCCAGAAGGAGAGCCTGTTATACAGGTCAAAAGTGATTTGTGATTACAGACTTTAGGTCTCCTTAAAGAAGTTTGATTTTTCAGGAACCGAGGCATTCAAGACTGTCTCTTTCTTCAGTTGCTTTTGAAAGCCATAAACTACAGAGAATTATAGAATCTTTTCAGTTGGAAAAGACCTTTAAGATCACAATCTGTTAAATAATGAGGAAATTGCTGGAAGTTGTTGCTTATTGCAATGAACTATTATGAGTAGCTGTGTTGTTGATAAAGATTGGTAGCTCGGGCTAAATCACAGACATAGGTCCCTTCGTTGTGGGAAGTTTTGTACAAATGCATTTTGCGTGCTGTACAATAAAGAAAACACAGCCCTAAATAACTTCCAATCTCAATGGTGCATTAACAGGAGAGAGACAAATGCTACTTTTCCTTATCCAGTGCATAGTCATCAATGAACTTTCACCACTTATCTGAGGCTAAAGGCTTTCTCACCCTTCGTGCCAGATGAAGAGTATTAATAGCAACAAGAGTCACTGGAGGGAAGCGGTGAGCAGCTCTTCGGTCCAGCCTGTTGTTGATTAGAGCCTGATCCCCCGTCCAGCTGAAGAGCGAGACCGCAGCTGCCAAACAAAGCGCTTTTGTTTGATCTCGTTGCTGCAACCATGTAGGGAAAGACGCCAAGTATGACTTTGAAGTAGCCTTTTAATAGCAGAGAACTAAAATGAAAGGTTGCGCTGAGTTGCACAACACACACTGAGGGAGACTGTTCTGCCTGATGTGGGAAGGCTTGCTGTTGAGACAAGATGATGTGCACGATATTACCTAATTGAAGAAAACCGTGGATGCTTTTTTGGCTCAAAGAGGCATCTGAATTGTAGCCTAATCATTTGCATGTGACATCCTTCAGCTGCTATTAACGAACAAAGGTTTTGAACTGCACAAAGATATTAAAAATCCCAAACAGAATCTGTCAGGGACCACGTTCACTTCATTTTTCCAAAGCTTTTACTTCAACTCCTACAAACATCAGGATGTTTATGGCAATATATTTAGAGATAAATTAGTAACAATGCAGATAACAATGTCATGAATTTGCTTCATGGCAGTTAGAAGAGAAATGTAGGATAGAAGTCAACAACTCATTACACAAGTCACCATCTAGTGGTGTGTAGAACATGTACTGCTGCTCTGTAAGTAGAGAGCTAAATGAACTGTGGGTTTAGGGACTTAATGTCTTTAGTGTTGCTCAAGACTGAACTTGTGAATATATGTATGGTACATATGTGAATCTATATATATATGGTCTGTATTTTACAGGTATGTATGAATATATTAGTATAGAGAGGTATTTTAAGCAAATGTGTTACTCTGCAAAATTTAGCTCAAATAAAGCTTTACTTTATGTATTAAAATGATGGAGCACAACAGTTTATAGGCTATCTGGTTTTTTAACTTTTTTCTCCTCTTTGTACGCATTTATATGCCTTGCCTCTCTTTCTGTGCTTCTACAGTGCTCTCTCTATGGCTCTCTATATGCTACTCCACAACACACCACTGAAGGTGTCTGTATTTCTAACTAGCCAGAGAGAAACTTATGGTTAGCTCATGCTACCCTGTACCTGCTGGAAGAAGTGACATCTCTCCCACTGCAGCTCTCTGCTCAGAGGCAGAGCTGTTAGGACTGGTAGAGCAACTCATTCTGGCTTATTATATTCCAAGCCCTTACAAATAAGACAATTTTTCACTCTTCTCAGTTGTGATAAAAACTGAGGACAAATACAGCATTATACTCTACTCAGCCTGACTCTAAAAATGTTCTGAATTTATTTATCCCTGAAGAAAAGCTGTATGTAAGCCAGCATTCTTTCCTCTCTCCCCTAGTCTACCTTTCCTATGTGCATTTGTATTTAGCATCTTCACTCAGGGCCAAATCTTTGATACCCTTATGTGACTTTTAAGCAATCTTTCTTCCTGCATTAGTCACCATGTGAGATTTATCTGAAAAAGAACTAAATTAAAGCTTCATAGAGAGGATGTGAAATAGAACTTCCTGATGAAAAGAAACACCTGGCGGACAAGATACGACATAAGATTACAAAGGTGCACCAATGGCAAGCTGTGATGGTTCTGCTCCCAGGCTTCCAAAACACCAGAGGATACATGAGGTGGAAGCTGTAGGCAGAGAAAAGAGATGGGCATGGTGAGAGGAAAGCTGACAGACACAATTAGTACTTGGCCACGTGCTGCATTTGTTGCTGGGACTCCCACGGAAAGAGCAGTATCATCTGTCACAGAGGCCAATAAAAGGTGCTAACAAAGGCTGATTTACTCTTTTCACCACAAGGTCACTAACAGCAAGAGCTTGACCCCTTCACTCTGTCATCTACTTTTGGGAGGCATTTGTTATGGAGCCCTCTAAAGTAAAGGCATTGTGGGGGAAAGATCTTTCCATGGGTGAGGGCTGCAGTGATCGAGCCAGGCTTTATTAAAGGCAAGATCACAGAGAAGTGCAATGAAACAATCCAAAAAAACCCCAGCATTTTGGGGATGAATCTTTGGAAACCTACTCTGTAAAGCTGAGATTTTTAAACTCTGTCACCAGCTTTCAGTTTCCGTCTCCTTGTACTTGAACCTGGAAAAAGGGGAAGAGAGAGTACTCTCTATGTGGTTTGGACTTGGCTCCCTCAGTGGCAAGTTGCCACATGTCAGTTTAGGCGCAGGACCTGCCCATACTGTTCATACTGTTTTAACTGAAAATAAAATATTTTACCTTAAATTCCTCCATTTAACTACTGCACTTTAGTTCACATCTATTTTAGGTTAAGAGCAGGCATATAGCCAGTTACTGCAGTTCATCTCAAAAGAGCTAATTTCTTGGGTTTTATCTGCCTGAATCTGCTTGAGATGGGAAGAAAATTGAAAGAATAGTGTCTCAGACTCACTAATGTCCCTGCCTCGGATATCCTGAGACCTCTGACACCAGTGGAAGGAATGCAAATTCGTACTTCCCCAGATTATATACTACCCTTAAAAATTCAGTTCAGTTCTCTCCTGAATTCCTGGCTTCCTGAACTCTTTTCTTTTTTAAAGGCATGCAACTTTACAAGTCGCCAAGGCACCTCTTGGCTAACCTCTCCTTTCTGCCTGTGCTCTCAAAAAATTGCTTTTTGCAGATTAGGTCTAAAAGGCAAGACAGAGTACTTGAAGTTGGGACTCTATAGCACAAGCACAGAAGAAATAGAAAGGGAAACACTTCAGAAGGGAATAAAAAAAAAGTGCCAAGGGAGACTCTAAAAGATCATAGTGGATTTAGAAAACACTGAAACTCTACCATGGTCACTGGAAGAACGCTGGAAAGCTGAGGAGCCAGAATAAGCAATAATGAGATGTGCAGGTGGTGCAAATCAGCATTGCTGAGGTAAAGTCAGGGGCACCAGGCAGATTTGCACCAGCAGGGACTGAAGGACTGTTACCGAGGAGGAACGTGTAACAGCCCTATGGTGCACAGCTTTTACTTTCCGTGGCGAATATTGTTTCAGTGCCTCCCATGGTTTGTCAGTGACTGCTCCCTGGTGAGAACATGAAGAAGTTGTCAGGTCTATTAACCTTAACGAATGTAAATATGAACCCAAAATGTGGAAAAAAATGCTCGGACCAAAAATGAATTTCATTCTAACAGACTGCCAAGTTAAACAGTCACGCAGCCAGCACGGCAACAGCAGCCGCTGAGAAAGAAAATTGTTCATCTTGTTCTTTTTGGGTTGTCCTTCCTGCCTATTTCTTGGTTTGGTACCACCTCATGCACATAGCTACATTAAAGGAGGTTGGAGTCACTTGTGTGATTTATAGCAAACCACCATTTACCTTGCAAACACAGGCTGCTCTTCTCCAGTCAAGCCTGTCGTGTGCAATTGTTCAACAGATCTGAAAACAAATCTCACCCACCGGCTCACTCACAAAGCTGCTTCTAGGAACAAGTCCTACGCTCAGTTCTTGTAGCATCAGACTGGAGCCAGGAGTCATATTTCTGTTATATTTCTGTTCCCTGAAGGTATGGCATGTCCCATGTTCCCGGTCCTACAGGGAAAAAAAGAATTCTCTTGCCTGTTACAGGTTACTCTTGACCATGGGGAACTGCATGATATTAGACCAAGACCAGTACTGAGAGACAGTTTGGAGCATGACCTACTTGGAGATGAAGTCCATCATATTTACATTTCCCATGAACACTCACAATAAAAACAAGTCATTACAACGAGGCTTAGCCCACATTCCTGTGGCCGGACCCACACAGGAGGGCCTGCACTGGGCTGAGGATGCCAGGAGCTGTGTGAAGTTGCTTGTGAAAAAGCTTTTCCAAATTTGCTCCCTGGAAGGGTTGGAATTGGGCTAGAGGGTGGATTGGACTGAGGAATTCTTCAGTTGACAGATCCTTTTCCTTTCCTGCCGATGTACATAAACATTCCTGCAAGAAACGCTGAAGAAGGTCCCACTAAGATTCAGGCTGTGTTTTGAGCTGGGCAATAGTTGCAAAGCAGCTCTGCAGCTCTTCTGCAGCTCCAGAAAGAGGGCAACCAGCGCTTGGCTAATGTTTTCAAGTTCACTTCTCTAAGGTCCAGGTTCCTGCAGAGAGTGTAGGCATCTAATAAAATAATAATTAAAAAAATCTGATAAAAAAAAAGGAATTCAAAAGCAATACAGCCTTTATATGCAAGAATATTTATGAATAATTTCCGTTATCGTGACACAAATCTTCTCAAGGGGACAAAGTTAAAAAAAACAAAACCAACCAGGACTAGATTTGACAGAATAACTTCAAAGGATACATGGACATTATCCATGTATATGTATGTCCATGTATATGTGTATCCATATTCATCACCACTGTGAGGGTGGTGAGACACTGGAAGGGGTTGCCCAGAGAAGCTGTGGAGCCTCATTCCTGGAGCTGTTGAAGCCCAGGGTGGATGAGGCTCTGAGCAACCTGCTCTAGTGGGAGGTGTCCCTGCCCGTGGCAGAGGGGTGGGAACTGGATGAGCTTTAAGGTCCCTTCCAACTCAAGCCATTCTATGATTCTATGATTAGGTTCCCCTAGCTCAGTTTGCATATAGACACAAAATAACCCCGTTGATTTACTTTTCTTCTGTTAAAAAGAAGCCATGCAATCTTCAGAGGAGAATTGCTTTCATTATTGAGTTTTCTTCTGTTTGGGTTTTTTTTCGGTTTCCAAGTCAGAGGTACAATGGATAGCCTTTCATTTTATTTACCGTGAAATGAATTACAAGAGAGTGGGACCTCTAGGAATAAAAAGTCTTCAGTCTGTATGTTCATATAAGTATAAAATGTACTGCAAGGCAGAGTGCTTCTCCAATTTCACTGCACATTTGTAATAATAAAAAAAATGGACTCTGAGGAGAAGTGAGCCATGAGCTGTGTGATTTGAATAGTTACATTAACACACAATAAAAAGGTGCAAAGCTTCAAGACAATTCTCTCTTAATAGAAAAAAAACCAGACAGAACCCAGAAATGCATAAAAAGGACAGTAAACAAAAGATTGGATTACATATTTGATAAAAAGCAAATTTAGACTGATTTTCATTTGAAAACAAAGGCTCCCAGTCACACCAAGAGCAGGAGAGGGTAGGCAGGAACAAACCAGCAAAAAAAAAGGAAGGAATGAAGGATCATATACATTGCAACATACAGTTATCGGTGCTTGGCTAAAATACAGTGTCGGAATGAATGGGAATTGATACCGAGATGATAATTTCCAGTACACAGAGCCACAGAACATTCTGTTGGTGTTGAGTAGGAAAGCTAATGCCTGAGTTGTTGAGAAAGCACTGACAGTCTGTTTATAATGCCCACATCTGTCACACCACACTCTGTTGTAATTACACTCCCCTTGATGGGAAAGGAGAAGATTACGAGCATCCCCAGGGAAGGATGTTCTCATATGAATCTGCAGGCAACATTCAAAGAACAATCCACTCAGAACTTGCCTAATTCAAGAAGCAATAAAGCATGCAATGAGCTACATCCCATAGAAAATAAAGCTAAAATATCCAAGGAAGATACTCATCATCGAACAGACCTTTGAGAAAGTAAAGGAAAAGAGCTGGAAATTGGAGGAAACTACCTAACTAATACTTAACTAACTTCTTCTGGGCTGCATACAGGTAACCAAGGCTGATTTTTTTGCTTTGGGTGCAATTTTGAACACGTGGAAAGTATAGAATTGTAGAAACATAGAATCAGAGAAACATGGGATCACAGAATCATAGAATGCTTTGGGTTGGAAGAGATCTCTAAAGGTCATCGAGTCCAACTGCCCTGCAGTGAGCAGGGACATCCTCAACTAGAGCAGGTTGCTCAGAGCCTCATGAAGCCTGACCCTGAATGTCTCCAGGGATGGAGCATCCATCACCTCCCTGGGACAGTTGATGCTACAAGAGTTTGTGGGTGGGGTGGTAAGAAATAGTAAGATGGTAAAAAACTTGGTGTTTCACTTGGTTTGCACTTGAAGGTATCACTGAGTCTAAGTTTGCTTGAAATTTGCTATATTTTGAACTCAGCCCGAAGTGGCAGTGTAAAGCTTTGAATCCTCTGTCTTGGCAGAAGTTGCAGCTCCAATCTTATAGAATGAGGGGAGTTCTGTTTTTCGAATTAGTATTTAATTTAAATTTCATCTTACTTTCCCTTTGTACAACAATCTGTTTGCATAGATAGCTCTAAGGGCAGAACTAGGAACAGAATAGAATAAAGCACCTTAAAAAGAAGTCTCGCTAGTTGAATAACAGAAAAAAACCCCCACAATTTTATGTCTCTATCTTTCATTTGAAAAGCACCTATCAGAAAATGCCTGTCTTACACAGATCAAAAAATAATTTTTAACACTGAAACACACTGAATCATAAGGTTCAAATATATTTGTGACTATTTCCTTCTATTCACTCTACTTCGAGGCAAAATGCAACAGAAACAAGCTATAATATTTACAATTTAAACTCAGTGCTAAGCGATTATATTCTAGGCTGTCTGTGTTGCTCAACTTTGGAAAAAAAAAAAAGATATGGAGAATCGATAGGATTCTATGCTAATGACAAATCTGTAACAGCTCAGAGTAGCTTGTGCTCTTCCACCAATAGCATCAGTGTAATGGTAGTGCCAAGGAAATGACAAAGACTAGAACCTTTGCAAGATAATGATCACACTGACTCTTGCTTAGGAAAAAAAAAAGAAAGACTAAGGCCGCACGATTTGGAAACAAGTATTACTGCTGGACTAAAACCTTTGCTTAGACTTTGGGGATTGTGAATCAGTCACGTGAGTCTTGCCCTCCCGCTCCTATATATCCTCTAGACACACGTCCAAGAAACATCTCAGAGGTGCAGCTACACAGTACTCACATTTTCCTGTTTCAAGGAGACAACCAACCATTACCACTTCTGCTGTTTCACCTTTGCTGCCTGTCTGGGTGGGCATAAGGAACACCAACCATCAGAAACTGCCAACATAACTTCTCAAATCAGACAGGGGAGCTGTGTGGGTACAAGGGTGGGGCTGGAAATCAGTATTTTCTCCTAGACAAAGATGGTGTTACCAACTCTGCAGGCTGTGGTTAGGTGACGAGTTGAGGAGTGCTTTGTCCGTCTGGTAAAGCACCAATCTCTTTCCCACCAGGCGATGTAGCGTGCTTGTCAGAGGACACTAAAAAATTAGGGAATCGGCGAGGAAAACCTGTATATGCAGATAGGCACCGGCCACATGTGCCTTCTGTAGTGCAGCTGCACAAATGCCAGTACATTTTACAGCATTGATTTGAAATTTCATCTCAGATCCCCAGCATCCCATATGGAAAGGGTTCCTTGTAACGATCGTGCTGCAGCTTTGTGGATTTGCTCTGGTTTAGGCACATTGCATCTGAAGGAATGTACACAAGCTAGTGACGGGATGTCGTGGGTAAAGCATCACAGAGGAGCTCACACATCCTCCTCCAACCCTGAGACTATAATCTGCATCCATACATCTATATCCAGATGCATCTATATATCTCTATCTAGATGTATCTGCACAGGAGCTTTACTTCTCTAAGGCTTCCATTTGCACTTGGTCCTTATTGTTCCTCTTCCCTCCTTTAGCTCGCAAAAGCAAGTTATATCATCTTTGATGTTTTGTGGCTCACCTGTAAATCTGCGGCCACACACCATGTTTAGTGCATTTGAGCCCAGAGGGGATCTTCAGCTTGTCAGAAACTGCCCTTCAAACGGTCCTCTGAGTAACCGGTAGTCGGCAAAAAAAAAGACGCCTCTTCAGAGAACATGCCTGCTCTGGAAGACATTGGAAGGTAGAGAATTCATCACCTCACCTGAGAGTTTGTTTCAATCACTCCTACCAAAATAATGTGTGTCTCGTTTTCAGTTTGAATTTGCTGTTCTTTAGCTTCCCGTTCACGGTTCCTTCTGTGCCCTTGCCTGCTAGATTAGGTAGATGATTCACGCTGAGTATTTTCTCCCCGGGATGTGAGTATACAGTAACCAAGGAGTTTCTTTTCTTATGGATTCATTCTGTAGTGCCCAGCACCAAATGCTTGTTCAGCCTTTATACAGTGTTATATGGGACACTGCTCCTTAGAGAGAAAAAGTAAGATCACTTCTAGCCTCTTTTATTTAAAGAATTAAATATATTTATCACCCCAAAAATTTAGTAGATTGCTCCCTAGTTAACTATCATTCTTGCCTGGCCTGCTACAGTCTACTGCTACCTGCAATATTACACCAGTACCACATATCTCTACCAGAATTAGAGACTGATGTTGAATAATGTAAAAGTGTTCATAATTCCAGCCACTATCAAAGAGAAGTCTGGGCCACTGACACCCCCAGTGGTGCATAGACCTTCTCTCAGAAAAGTTCAAACAGACAGTTACATCCTTCAGGGTGTTTTCAGTACTTACACCGAGTGTCACGCTCAATGCGATGGCTTAGTCTAAAAAATTCTGTTCGCTAAGGCACGACTTTTCACTTGGGGCATATAAGCATTTCAGAGCTAGTGAATGTGTAGAAATATGCTTGCCCTGAAATGACCCTCTTAGATTTCCCTGTAAAAGCCATGAGGCACATACAGCTTCAGAGCAAATCTCGTTTCCTTGTCAAAGCCCAAAGGTGTAGCAGCCTGTGTGGCCAGGGCAGAGTTGAAGGTGCTTGGGACGCCAGCTGTTTTCTCTGTCACCAGAGCTCCAGGGGCACTAGTCTGTGCCTGCTGAAATTTCTCTCTCAAATCAGCCCTCACCCTTGCCAGGTGCCTGCAGGCAGGTCGATCTCTGGAAGGCAAGGCTGTCCATCCCCCAGAGAACAGGTTTGCAGATTATATTTTAACCAGCTTCATTTCGCTGATCCTGCTGACATGGCAGGTATATCACAGGTACTTGCAGGTGCATCAAGCAAACGTGGAGGGCAGAAAACTGAAAGTTAGAATGTGGGAGGTGGTGGGAGTGTCCTTAAAAAAAAAGAATCAAAGGTTATGTTAGACAATAGACTAAGTGCTTAGGTTTATCGGCTGTACCATGAGTCACTTTTAACATCAGAAGAGCTCAAATACAAACCCACTGCAAGTGTATTATAGCCAGACAAAGAGTATCATTCCTGATTATAATGTTGAAAGCAGGAGTGTATAAACAAAGACAACACAAAGTCATCCAGAGTAGCACTTAACATTTGGTATCTTTCTTAACTGCTGCTTGGGCTCTTTGAGGGATATTACACTGACATCCTGAATTGCTAGTTCTTGGATTTAAGTGCTGGTTTAGAGACTTAGAAAGCTAGTCCTAGTCCCAAGGACAACCACCTGAAAAATAAAGAACAATAAAGAGCATTTATGAAAACACAGTTTTTTCGTAGCATGTCATACAGTTTTCTTCAAACATACATTTGATGCTCTCATCTAAATAATCCCATTGTCATACAATTCAATTTGTTGAAATGGTATTCATGATTTTTGATTCTTTTTATATTTTTTTATATCTTCCAATATTCCTGATGCAATTTCATATTGCCATAAAAGTAAGCAAGTAGACAACTAATGTATCCATCAACCCATACAGGTAGGAACAACTGCTGGGACATTTTCATCTCTCTGCGTATTGGGATATCAGTGGCCTTTTTTATTGAGAAAACAAAAAAAAAGAAATCACTTCTGCACTTACCAATAACAAACTCGTTCTAAGTGGACCCTGAAAACATTATTCACATTTCTGTCTTGATGAAGTGACTTGGCATTCCACACTTCACTCTTTCTGAAGCATTCGCATCAGCACTTTCTGTGCTTTTATGTTTTTTTAGCAACAAAAAAAAAGGTTTTTCTTTTAAACTATACTACAGTTAATTTTATTATGGACTCCACTTCCATGCTTAGTTCTGATAGTCTACCGTGAGCAACTGAGGTTCTTCGCATAAACTGCAATAAGCTTTATAACAATTATTGCTTTCTTTCCTGATCTTGAAAAATTATTTTTTCCATTTGTTCAGGAAATTGCAAAGCTTGTTCTATGTAGGGAGTATATTGTGATTTACTAGAGAAATTACCGTTGCCATCACTTCCAAAATTACGATCCCTGCAAGGATGTAGCTCAGTCGATGGAAAATGCTAAGGTAGTTAAACTCAGACTTAATCTGGCCGCTCTGTACTGAGCCAGACATTAGATACTGTATTCCACACAAAAATTAATCAGAATAAATATATGTGATAAAATTCTCTTTGTTTACTGAGAGCTTGAATATATAGGCTAATCCTAGTGGTAATTCTTCAAGGTAGACTTCAAACATGCTGAAAATACATCTCATACTTTTTCTTTTTTTTTTTTTCTTTTTGTAAGGCTTGAAATTTTCTTCATATAAAATGTATAGAGTAATAGAGGGTTCTGTAGTTTTAAAAGCTCTACCCAGATGTAAAAACGTTATTTTGATGAAGATCACATATCAGAGCTATCTGGGGAGGAATGAAGTTTCATCAAAGGCAAGTTTGACTCAGAAATTCAGAAGCTTCCCAGCATCAGAGTCCTCTCCTGTGCCTGGAGGAGAGATTGCAAAGAAGTTTGCAATGAGCCCTGCTATGATACCTGCTGAGAAACTTCCAAGGTTTGGAAGAATGTCTGAAGAATGTACGTTTCACAGCTCTGTTATGCACACAGTAGGTACTAAAATCTAGGAATAAAATAGACTAATGTCTCTTTGTGTCAAGTATTTCGTCTTTACATAGCTATTAATGGCACTTCCCAAAATACGGGTGTGTTTTTTTTCTCTTCTTGTAAACTGATCCTTATCTGGATTAGAAGAAGAAGCCACAGTGAAAGTGATTACTCTCTGCCATAGGTTTGGTTTCACTTCCAGGTAGTATTGGGAAAACAAACCAACCAAACAAACAAAAAGTAGTATCTGTTTTATAAACTCTGTGGATAGTCTCTGTTAAAAGACCAGATTTTTGCAGGCTGAATTCTACAATGCAAACAAAGCTTTCCTGACAAGTTAACCCCTTAGTGTAGTTCTGCAGAGGTTTGCTAGACTGGCTTCCAGGCTTCACCTCACACTTGTGTCGTGGTTTAACCCCAGATGACAACTAAGCCCCACACAGTTGCTGTCTCACTCCCATCCCGATGGGATGGGGGAGAGAATCAGAAGGGTAAAAGTGAGAAAACTTGTGGGTTGAGATAAAGACAGTTTAATAGGTAAAGCAAAAGCCATGGGCAAGCAAACAAAAAGCAAATAATTAATCCACCACTTCCCATGGGCAGGCAGGGGTTCAGCTAGCCCCAGGAGGGCAGGGCTCCATCACATGTGATGCTTACTTGGGAAGACAAACTCCATAACTCCAAATGCCTCCCCCACTACTTCTTCTTTCCTTGGCTTTACATGGTGAGCATGACATCCTATGGTCTGGGATATCCCTTTGGTCAGTTGGACTCAGCTGTCCCAGATGGGTCCCCTCCCAACATGTTCTGCACCCCCAGCCCACTCCTGGTGAGGTGGGGTGAGCAGCAGAAAAGGCCCTGAGTGTATGTAAGGCTGCTTGGCACTGACAAAAACATCTCTGCATTATCAACACTGTTTTCAGCACAAATCCAAAACACAGCCCCATACCAGCTACTGTGAAGAAAATAATTATATTCCAGCCAAAACCAGTACAACCTGTAAAAGAAGAATGAAATAGGAAATGGTCTTTTAATCTAAGGGAAGGGTCTCGGCAACACCACCTGGCACTACTTTTCTCTCTTTCGTTCAAGATTTCCTTTTTCTCACCTTTCCTGGGGGCTTTGATGATAGAGAACCCTTTATCAAATATGGCTCTAATAATTAACCTACCTTGCTGTCTGGTATTGTACTCTGAAGTATCAAATGCAAAATATCTCCTTCCCCTCTCTGGGAATGTCCTGAATCCATGGTCTCAGCATGTTCTTGAATTGGCATGTTCTTTCTGCTTACAACAGCCTTCCTGGAGGTCAGAACCATTCTAGGATAATTTCAAGATACAAGATTTCCACAATGCTTCATAAAGTATGTATCATAAATGCATAATAACCTGGAGAAATGGTGCATTAGTAACGGAGATGACAGAGCGCTTTGTCAAATCTACCTTCCCCCTCTGTTTCATCTGCTTAAGTTGTTCATGGCATCATGGTGACCAAAACTGACACTGTAAGATTCAGAAATGTTTTTTTGCCACATGGGAAACATGAAATTCTGTGGGTCTTGGCTAAATAAGTCCGTTATTCTGTTTACATTATTTTGTTTTTCTTTTTGGAGAAGATATGCTTTTCTACCACATGCAAGGAATTTATACAGGATATGTTTTCTTCTCAAAGCCAAGCTCTGCTTTCCTCAAGAGGATTTCCTCTGAGTAATTGCCTAACTAGTGGTCACTGAGCTGTAATTACTCCAGATGAAACCAATTGTCATCGTTCCTTACAGTGCAAACTGCACACACACTCCAAAAAGCACTCCCGTTAGTCATATCTCCAGCACAACCTGCACTTTTTGGTTTGTTTGGGGTTTTTTGTTGTTTGGGTTTTTTTTGGTTTGTTTTTTTTTTTCTGGTATTGATTTGACACAGTGTTGAGATGATATGGTGTATAACTGATTGTACAATCTGGTACAGTATTGGATTAGACTAATGCAGCCAGGTTTTCAGTCTAATTACCTCTGCTCAGCTGATGGAGAGAGTTGTACCCTGAGCAATTGTCCTGGCAATTGCCAATATCACTTTATGATAATCTACTTAAACTGAATGAAACAGGAATGGGCTTAGTTTCTTCCAGAACTTTTCTAATGTTACTTGTAACTTTAAAAGGACATTAGGTTTTTCTGAATAGGTAAATAAACATCCGAATTCTACAAATCCTATTCAGGTAAAAATGGCAGAGGAAATCAGTCAAGGTTTCCATGATCTTTGCAAGAGTGTTTGTATTACATTGGCTGCCTAACACTGTCCCATGACCGCCTCTGGCATGGCTTGGGCTTGGCAAGATATGATGATAAAGACTTGAATTGTGCAGCTGGCCCTGGATCTAGATGAAGATTTCTTCCAGTGTAAGATTAGCTAATGTATCTCCTTCTCTGGAGACTTTCAAAACCCACCTGGATCTGTTCCTGTGCAGCCTGCCCCAGTTGATCCTGCTCTGGGCAGGGGGGTTGGACTAGATGACCTCTAGAGGTCCCTTCCAACCCCTAACATTCTATCATTCTATGATCCCTCTTTACTCCCTGAGTAGTACCTGTTTGATAAGGTGTACAGTCACAGTTATTTAAAGTTTGGCAGGCAAACTGGGTGGGAAACTTTTCATTAACATCCAACTGGACAAAGAGAGGAACTAAAGCTCGTAAAATGAGCAGGAGACAGAAAGTACAGGTGGTCTTTGGTCATGAGTAGCTCCAGCTTTAAGACACAAAGAATTGCCAAAACTCGCAGAATCATTTTTAAAAATATTTTCTATTACTTACAACTTCTCATGCATATCTAAGTCCCATCAGTTTGCTCCCCTAGTTCTTGGTGAAAGGACAATAATACATACTGAAGCATGTCAGGAGGAACAGGTTCACTGGAGTCTTTTTGGGTCCACAAAAATGTAATCTTGGGTCAGGACAATTGAATGAACACAGATGTCCAGATCTGCTTTTCAAAGATTAGGGATTTGGTGGGTTGGTTAGGACCTGGATAATGGAAAGTTGAAGCAATAGTAAAGTAATTAGTGTGCAAGAAATAATGCTGCATTATACAATCATGTACAGTACCTTATTTTTCTTTTTCTTTAGTGCCATGAGTGTTTTCTGAAGAGGCAGGAGACCTGTTGTCACACCTGGCTCTCACACACGTGAAGACAGACAACCAGCAGCAGAGGTCCCTGTGTCAGGGCGGGAATCTGCTGGCTGGAAGCCAGTGAATCACTGATGTCATGTTCCAGGAGTTTTTAAGTGGCAGAGTAAGAAGTTCAGGGCCTTGGAGAATTGTTCCAACTGATGGCCCTGCTGTGCACTATAAATCAGGGAAAACAGCTTTCAGTTAACCAGAACTAATGCAGGGCTTGTCAATAGACTCTACTTTACTGGTTATCTTGAAGGTCAAAAATTCTGGGCCAGATTCTTAGTGGATGTAAAGCCTAATAAATTTAAGTCAGGTTTTAAAGTTTCAGAAACAGGTAAAAATTAAATCCTATTAGAAAGGAAAAAACACGAACACTTGACCAAAATGTACAATTCTCCCTCAACTTCTCCTGATTACCATATATGACTGCTCAAGCTTCACAGCCAGAAAACCCCCATCCAGTTAAACCAGCATTGGTTAGATAGTTATCTGCTCTACTGTATTGTATCCATCATTTTAACTGCAGGAAAAAAAAAACCAAAACTAAAAAAACCCACCTTTTATCTTTATCTCATCACATCCAAGAACTGGAGCTCATCTAAAAACCCTTGAAGTCGGTCAGTGCAGACTGTCATTGACTTCAGCCAGCACCGGAACAGACTCGGGGAATGTAAATCTACAGCCTGCCAGCAAACTAATTAAAGATCTAGGTTCAATTCAAGTTGGACATAGATGTTTAATAATGCTGATATCAGCCAAGTTACACAGGTCTGAAAGCAGACTGGCCTTCAGTCTGCTGGCTTCTGTTCAGTTGACTTCAGTAGTTCTCTGCATGAGGTAACACATCAAAATGGCACTTGATAATAATTTTCAGCATCAGTGGAGGCATAAAGCAGGAGATTAAATAGAAATAGAAGCTTCCAAGGGCTAATAATAATATTATATAAGTGGGAAGGATTGTTTTGCACTGTTTATGCCATGTGCAGGATTTTAAAAAGTCGAAGTCACTCACTCTTTCAAGACTACATGAAATCAAGCCATATCTAAAAAATTGTGCATTTATTAGGATTTCAAGGAAAACCATTCTTGCTGTTATCTCTGGGGTGAGATAGACAGCGCAAGAATGACAAGAAAATATTCTTGCCTCCAGAGTTTCATTGGCATAATCTGTCTGAAGTGCCTACAGAGTATGATACTGTGTTGCAGGAATGTGGAACTTGCCTATTTTAGAAGCAAATATTTGGAACATCTTGAAATATGTTATTGTCATATATTTGTTTTGTCAAAGACTTTCTCTAGATGTTAGAAATAAACTGAATTTTGGTGGGGTTTTGTGGTTTGTTTTTTTTCACTGAAAACATTTTTTCCCCTCTGTCTCTTACAGAAAAAACACCACTATTGTTCTTTGCAAAGATTACAGTAAACAAGCCATATTGGTGAGAAAAAAGACAATCCATAGGAAAACCACTTGGAACTGACCAGTTATTTCCCAGCTCCTTCACTCCTAATCACAGAATGAAAACCTGTATGGGGCCTGAGAAGCATTCAGGATCCACAAGTTCCCATCCACTTCCATATGTCTTTGCAAAGCAGGACCCGAAGCACATTGTGGGAGGCAGAGAAAAATCCACCAGCTCTGGTGATCCACAAAATTTCCAGCAGCCCTACTGTTTCTAGTCGCTGGAAGCTTGCAGGGCTGCACTGCAGACAGCTATGGACAGAGTGCTTGTTAAACCGAATACACTGGGAATTTTTACATATATATTCCCACTCATGTGAAGAACTCTATCAAACAGGATGGTTAGTTGTTGTCTGGGTGGGAGTCTCTGTTGCAAGCATTCTTGCAGCCACATCTTCAACCGGGTTGGTATGGGATAGCATAATCTGTTCTAGTCATTTCCAGCTGGTCTGTGGTCCTACATGATGACTACAGCACACGAATGATACATTTCTATTTATTATGTTAAACTATGCACAAAATATCTTCTAACTTTCATACCATGTACTACCTATAACCATAGAATAAGAGAATAAATTATGTTGGAAGAGACCTATGAAGGTCATCTAATCCAACCTTCTGCTGCCCCTTCTTTTAATTAATTCAAGTTGCTCAGGTAGATGCCAAGTTTATGGCCTTGTCTCAAGTCAATCCATCTACGCAAAGGCCATCTGGGGACTTCCTGGATCACCCAGGTAGCCAAAGGTGAGATGCATTGGGTGTGTGCACAGGTACTGTGCTACCTACATCACAAACCTTGATTCAATCATTTTATCACAGTTAGAGTTTAAATGAGTGCTTGCCACAAGTGCTTCATTCTTGGGTTTAAGCAGGCCTACCACTTCACTGAATGTCGTACTAGCACACACATAATTATGGGGTAAGAGACATTTTTCCCACTTCAGCACTTCCATGCATTCAACCATGTGATACTGTGACATTTATGAAGCGTAATTCTACTAACGTGTTCAAGTACCTGTCAGAGCAGCCGCGGCACCAGACAGCTGCTCTGCTGGGGTGAGCAGATCGTCACTAATGGGAAATGTTACAGAGCTCTCATGAATGGAAATGGGCAACCCCCACACTAAGCAATATTGCTGCTTACTGGAGGAGGAAAATCAGAATGACTTTGCATCTTTAAAAAAATTCCCCCTACAAAAATGGTTTTTTTAGCTCAGACTGCTGTTACCAGGCTGCACGTGCTTCAGCGATCCATTTTAGAGAAATCATCAGGAATTTACGTCCATCTCAGACACACAGCTACCTCACAGTTAACCCTGGGTTAAACTAACTAACAAACTAACATTACAGTTCTGACAGAGCACCAGGGTCATCTTTTGGTTTACCCCAAAACATACTGGCAACTACTTCATAAACAAAGAAAATGAAATGAGAGACTTAAAAGACATAAACTCATCTAGAATGGATGTGTGCCCCATATTTCCATTTACAAATAAGCCTCATATACTAACACAGTAATGGTTGGTACTCCAAAAACCCCATCATCCTGAGCCAATCACTGGCCTTAGCCACAGTGGAATGGTAGATCTCAGCATACAGAGGTTTTCCTGAGGTAGGGAAATGCCAGGGGAGTGAAGAGACCCATCAGTTGCCAGGGGAGAGGCTGAAGAGGCCTGGGCTTTGCCAGGGCTACAGCGACCACTCCTACACCTAGAAAAGAAGCCCCTGGGGAACACTAGCAACCACGAGCACCAGGAGCAGAGTGTGGGGCGGCAGTTAGTGAAAAAGGATGCACAGGAATGGCACTGAAAGCTCTGCCAGCTCTGACCACAGAGGGATGGTTTCCACCCAGCAGAAAGCCATGGCCTCCCTAAGCTCTGCACCCACTACAACTGCTCCAGCTTCCCAGATGGAGCTCCAGCGGGAACATGCAGCCACCTGGACATCAGGCTGTGGGCTGTGCCCAGCTCTCATACCAGTATAGAATAGAATGGCAGCAGTGAGGGTACCTGAGGGAGGTGCCCCTCCTCAGGTAGAGGAACTCCTCCACTTAGTAACAGAGAGCTGGAAGGACAGACCCAACAGGCAAACAAGATGCATAATAGAGGATTCCTCATCCTCTCTCCACCTGACTGAACATGGCGATCAGAAAGGAGAGAGGGAAATGGTGACAAGTTCCTGCCCAGCACAGCAGGCATGTCCCCTCAGTAACAATCCCACATCCTCAACTTTATCTGGAGTTCCTTGCTGAGATCAAAGGACTAGCTGGATGTGCCCTGGGAGCCTCTGCACAGAGCTTATGTCAAGCAGTGGGCTATATGATTAGGATTTACTTACCAAAGGGCCAGTGGTCCAGGATGTCGCATTGCCATCGGAGAAGTGATTAACTACAGATAGGTCATCAGTCATCAGGAAAAAAATGGAGATTTTGGGGCAAGAGGAGATGTTATAAAATGTTACTTGCGAATGATGCCACATACTCCAACAAGAGTACTACCATGCTGACCAGTTCTAGGGTCGTTTTGGCTCCTTGGTTCTTCTTCGCAGGCGGATCTTACACAGGCTTTGGGACACTATCATGACCCTGTATCACCTCTGTGTATCGCTGGCTCATGGTCGCCAATTCAAAGCGACCCACTGCTATCATTGAAGAAAATCAGAGAATTAGTTGGATCTTCTAACAGAAGTCTAAGGATGGAGGGGCAATTTCCTGTTGCAACTCATTAAGTAGCTCCCATCAGTAACATCTATCATGACTTTAGCACATTTGAGCACTCCTGAGACAGCAGCATCTCATGGTGACACAGGTGAGATATAAACAGGGGCTGTAGGGAAAAAGATCGCTCTGTATCCATTCTTGCCGAGAGATCATCTGCCAGGGCTGCAGCACAGCTTTATATCCTGGCTGGAGTCCAGGCTTTGCTACTATTAGCATATTAGCTTCAATTACACGAGCCTGTAGCTAGCCTTTGGCTACTAGTCTTTGGCTAGTTTCTCTGTCGTTTGTCTCAGGAAGAAGTTTTATCTTCACTGTCTTGCTCCTGATGTTGCTTGATTCAGCGTGAATTTTATGGGGGTTATTCCTTCGCTGGCTGACACATTGCCTATTTCTAGCAATCTCTGGAGTCCAGATCCTCTTTCACATCCCAGGAATTCTGTGATGGGTTCCCCTGCGTGCGCAGCTTGGGGTCTGTCCAAAATATCCTGAAAAAGCCTTAGGTTTATATCTTACTCCAAGATGAGTTTTATAAGGAACCCAGGACAAAAGAGTCAAGCCCCAAGCCTTCCAGTGTCCATACTCTCCTTAGGGAACAGCAGAGCCCCATTGGGCCAACACTGGGAGAGCTGGCAGAAAGGTCTCCTGTTAGAATACTGGAGACTTCTCTGTTTCATTGTTTGCCAGGATCACAGGGTGTGATCCTGGCAAATACAATTAATATTTCTTTATGCTTTTGTAGTGACTTATGAAGCTGCCTACAGTGCGGTGACAATAAATTCACAGATAGTTGTGAGGAGTTCAGACACTGCAGTAGAAAGAGGCCATGGAAGTGACTGGCCAAAACTGTCAGCTCTTTGTTTTATGTTAATACATTAACCTCCCTCATTAAGATAGAGGCCTAAAGGGCATCCTTTATTCTCCAATTCCTTCTCTCCCCTCAGAACAGGCTAGATGTGGCTGAAGCGACTGGGGAACAAAAGGCTAAAAGTTGTTGGAAAGCTGAGAGCTGATTAAGCTGAAAAGGAAATGGTTCTGAAGGATTAGAAGGAAGCAGTAGCCCTCCCAGCCATTCAGCTCAGCAGAGCAGACCATGAGGTGGTTCTAAAAGAAAGGTTAGAAGGAGAGCAATGGCTCTAGGATTTTTGTTCTTGCATCCAGCAACATAAAAACCATTCTATTAACTCATGGCAATGTGGGAAAACAGAAGAGCAAATATCGATTGACTGCTTTTTTAAAGGGAGACATGAAATGAAGCACCAATCTCTGATAGATGAGATCAGAGAAGAGATGCCCCAGCTATAAAGTATTCCTAGGAGTTAACTAACTGTGGATAATCCACATACCTCTTTCAAAAGAGCTACGATCTGATATTTAATTTTTCCATCACATTGTGGTTTTGGCAGAATTTCTTTGTTATCTCACATAATGAGGTTGGATGGGACTCTGAGCAACCTG
>VWZK01018913.1:0-11541 GCA_013396935.1 Baryphthengus martii
TTATTTATTTGTTTGTTTGTTTGTTTATTCTCAGTAAGAATGGTACAGACAGTGTGAAGACAGCAGCGTAGCCAGTTCATTTTCACTACATTTTACTGTGAAAGCAGTAAATTTCTATTTCAAATAAAAAATCAGCTGTCATTCAAAATGTAGAAATCTATCAAAAACCTTTACCATTTGACTGTTACAAATCCAATCCTGTTTGCCTTCAGTGCCATATGACAGAATGCAAAGATCCTGTTTAGAATGATAATGACAAGCTCTGGCTAAGAATTCCCAAAGGTACTCTGTATGGTACACAATCTATATCACACTAAGTGAGGTCATGGTATAAGGTACATGGATAGCAAGACTGAACTCAAAATCAAATAGTCAGTGGACAAAGTACAGACTGGACTCATTGCATGTATGAAATAAGCTTTGCATACGCACACGGTATTCGGGGCTTCCTGCAGTCTTAAAATAGCCCACCATTTGGTTTGCTTAGTGTCCAACAAAAGCCATTTGAACCACTTAGGACCCATTTGGAGGATTCTAATGATACTTCAGTAGCACACAGCCTTCCATTCTGTCTGTTATGTCTCAGGCACTAATGGGCTATCATAATGACAAATAAAGCAGAGGTGTGGCAATGCAAATGTACATGGTGTAGGTCAAACTGCCAAAAACAGCTAAGAGAGGATATACAGTTCAATATCACTTTATCTGTATCAACAGTGAGCTAAAATCTCCCTGTGGAAGATGGATTACATACAACTAAAAATTTTATTTGCAAAATAAGCGGTTTGGAAAATGGACTATATGGATTCTGTGTGACCAAGCCTGACTAGATTTAGATTTATGATCTATAGTATTTACATTCTAATTTTGAATTTTTCTTATCCTCTGTAGCAGTGCAAATCCAAATAAGTTAACTTAGCACCTATGTGATTTAGGTCAGTCTCACTGACTTCCCAGTGGGGCATAAAAACGGAAAGGTCATATTTACGCAGCATTGGTTTCGGCTGAGAGTTAAAACCATCAGAGATCAGATAAGAAAGAAAAAATATTTTTTACAGTAAGAGTGGTCAAACACTGGAATAGGTCACCCATAGAGATTGTGGAGTCTCTATCCTTGGAGACATTCAGGACCTGACTGGATATGGTGCTGAGCAACTTGCTTTATTTGACCCCACTGTGAGTAGGGGTTTGGACTGGATGATCTCCAGAGGTCCCCTCCAATCTCAACAATTCCATGACTGTGATTAATCACGACATGTCATCTATAGTTTATATTGTCTACATTTCTACTTATACAGTCTACAGTAAAGAATGCAGAAGAGTAATAATTACTCTTAATTCCTTAAAATATGGAAA
Source organism: Baryphthengus martii (assembly GCA_013396935.1). NCBI lineage: Eukaryota > Metazoa > Chordata > Aves > Coraciiformes > Momotidae > Baryphthengus > Baryphthengus martii. The sequence goes on from VWZK01018913.1 coordinate 1,357, forward strand.
ATATTTCTTTCCAGTCAAGTGATGTTTAAATAGTTACACAGTACAGACAAAGGAAAGTTAAGACAAACTTCAAGAGTAACATTATCTTTGTATCCCAATTTTTACATAATGAATCTCAGATAAATTGGTATTATTATCATATTGTATTCTTCCCTGAAATAGTATATTTTAACTGTTAAACATAAATTATACAAGCGTAAAGTAATGAATAGGTATTTTTTCATAGTAATTTAAACAGGCAGTATTCATAATTAAACACTTAGCCGTCGTATCTTTCCTTTTCCCCTTCAGGCTTTTTAATTCCTATTTCAATGTAACTGAAGAGGAAAAAAGACATGGTTGATAAAAATTGTTCATTTGTATCCAAATGAAATAGAAAATCTAAAAATACTTTGGCCTCCCTGTGAAATCCTTAACTAAGGATTAAGAGAGACCCAAAAATAGAGTGTGGGTACGATCACTTCAACTTGCTTGAACTGGAAACTAAATGTTACGCACTGTCCTCACTATAGAAACCAAAATCCCATCGAGGGCTACTCAGAAATCCCACTTGTGGTCAGGAATTGCTTGCAGTTAGGCAACAGCAGATATTAATCACATGTAACTATGAAATACAGTTTCACAAAATAATTTACTGAGACAAGAAGGAACACCCTCTATCAGTGCTCAGTCCTGAGTCCAAAACCCTCCCTGAAGACTGCTATACATCTTCACATGACTGTAGCTAGTGATGGCACCACCCATCTCCAACACAACAGCTTAAAGATTAATGTACAGAATCACTTGGGTTTAAGTTCTAGTCTACAAGACATTTTTGTAATGCCTGCTCTGATATATTGTATTTGCATGTATGTACAAGTATACAGAGAGGGAGTTACGTGGCTCAATTTACTTCACAGTTCCAGCACAGCTCTAATTTTTGAGATTATTTTGGGTGCCTAAACAGGCTGATCCATGGAGATACAACATGTATCACAGTAGACAGGCACCTTTATGTACATGACATTTTTAAATCCATAGTTCAGATATCAACAAGTTCTCTGCCAAAAAAAAAAAATCAAAACAAATCATCATCATGCTTTATTTCTGTAGTCTTTTTTCAATGAAATCTGATCAAAATTGCTGTGCAATCATCAGTGCCACAGAACAGCTAAACAACTGCTCATGCTGGATACTTTTTTTTTGTTCATGTTGAGATCTGTGAACTAGTTAATCTTGTTCAGGCAAACAAGGAATTCCTTAATTTGTCATGGAACTGATTGCTCAATAGCTTAATTGCATTTTAAAATTTTGCAACTCTCAGATCCACTGGAAATGCCAAAATCTAGCACAACACTGCTAAAAATGGTCCCAGCAAAACTAAGACAAGCACAAAAAAGAGATGGAGTATGAGAAGGTAGAGAAAAAACTTGTCTTTGTTACTAGCATGTGAGGTTATCAAAGCAGCTACATAAGTCTGAGGGAGGACCATGATTAAGGATTCCTGACAGCCTAGAATCCAGACACCAGACTCTCTCTGGTGTTTAAGGCTAAGGTCTATTTGTCCAAGCCCTCCATTTTTACATCTCTGCATCTGTACTGCTACTCGAAATATTGATGTATGAAGAGAATTTCAGAATTTTCAAGAAACTATGTGCATCAATTTCCATTCAGAACAAAAATTATCTATTTTCTAAATACTGTCTAAGCAAATAAATAAATTGTCTAAGCAAAACAAAACCCAAACCTGCTCACAAATGTTGATTACAAATACACAACAGAAAGCACAAATGCGGTTTGTCAGTCACTCAGGATTTGAATTCAAATGACTGAATCCTGTTTGGCAGCAGTTCAATAGGTTTAGTACTGTCCAAAAATCAAGAAAAAAAAAAAAAAAGCCAAAGGGGGTATTTGTTGTTCCGTTTTCCCCAAAGGACAGTAACAGCAATGCACGCATGAAGATGAGGAGGCTCTTGACTGTTTCTACTGCACTCCAAGGTTCTTCAGGGCAACAGTAAAGCTGAATAAATCTTGCTGGTTTTGACTGCCTTCTCTCTTGACAAAACAGAAACACAGCAGTGGTGTCTCTACATTCAGGAACATTATTCGTTATAATCTATAATTCATTACAATCACAAAATTTCAGGATAAAACACATAACATCCTAAAAGCTCAATGACATCTCTTGCTAAAATTTCCTGTCCACTGTGAGCACCATCACTCTCATATTTTATTTTGCTACTACTAATAGTGCCAGTGTTGCCTTCTCAGAGCAGGAACTGCTAAGCTTTGCTACAGCACTCCATATGAGAGCCGTACGAGACAATTTTAAAATCAGCAACGAAAAGCTTTGCAGTATGACAAATTCATTACAGTATTAAAGAAAAGAAAGAAAAAAACCCTTTGATCAGCACTATTCCAACAACTTAGCTGAATACAGCTTATGTGTCATCTTCAGTAACCAATTTGCCTTTTCCCTGTAAAGTAGGGGTGTAAAGGTAGGGAAGTGTATTTTCATGCCTCCTTCTCTTCACTCTCCCTTTCGCATTTTCAAGCACAGTTTGGCTGATACACAGTAATTCTCAATGATAAAATCCTGGTCATGTAAAGGCAGTTTATAACCACATAAGCAACAGGCAACACAGGCCAGGGCAGGCTTCCCAGCTATCAGAGAAATAAGATTCTAAATTCATTAAGACCTACCTGAAATGTGAGGCTTTTATTTCTTTGTACAAGTCATTCCTTGCTCCTATTCCGTGGTTTTGTTTCATATTTTTTCTCTAATGGATGCTGAAGTATTTATTGAACACTAAGGGGGGGCAGCCAGCTTCCTGGAGCTGCAGAGACTGCAAAGAACAAAGGAGTTCAGCTGGGGCTCATGAAAAGGAGTCTTTCCCTTCCCAGACATTTGCCACAAGTTTAGAATGTCAGTTTTGACGGGGTCCTTATTTTATCTGGGTTTTCTCGACAGTTTTACACCTTTGCAGTAGGAAAGACACCATAAAAAGGGCTGCTGAGGACCAAAAGTCCTTACATGAAAGACAGTCTCTAGAAAAGGTTGTTTGGAGTAGTAAAACAAACAGTGACTCTCAAAGTGACTTATCCTTACACAGACAAAAAAAACCCTGATTCTTATTGTATAACTAGTGAAGTGTCAGGTTAAATAGAAACATGGAAAATGGGGATGCAGATAAACTAAGAAACAAATTTTTGTGATTGCATTACACACCGCATCACAGCCACAAATTGGAGCACGAACCAGAAAGGAATAGAAGACCGGCTATGACCAGGTCATTTCTAGGACAAGATACTAGATATATCTGATTACTTCAAGGAAAAAAAGTCCTGGTTAAAATGCTAATCTGGTTCTGGAGATGTGGAATCAAATCTCATATTTTCTACAAACTTCCTACTCACCTGCTATAAATCACCTCATTTCTACCTTATTTCTCTGGACAAAATAGATATCCTAGCATTTGCTTGTCACACAAGGTGTTCTGAGCATAAATACGTTAAAGATGATGGCCATTTTACTGCTTCAATATTATATCGTTTTTAGCTACACAATGACATTATTATTTCTGAAGCTAGTATTTTCATATAAACTTTCTCATGTATAAAAAACCCCAACTACAGGACATACTTTGTGTCACAATTTATGTTGCCATATATGTGCACAGGACAAATCAAACTAGGTAACAGAACAGTATTACTCAGGATTAACTTTTAAATGTATAAAATGGTCAGCTCTTTAGGGATAATTTTTTTTTTTTTTAAATCTTCATTTAATAGACAATTCACAATACATCTTCAGTAGTGACAATCTTCATAGCATAGTGCTGTTTAAATTGCAAGTTTGTAAAGCAAAACATTGTTATGTTACGTTGCATTTTACAACAAAATACGAGTGACATTTTTAAAAGAGATGCTAGTTCAAAATAGTGTAAACACAATAAAGAACTTGTATTCCATAGTTATCACAAGACTAAAAGAGTGACAGTGCATCACATCTCAATGGTCAGAACAGAAAATTATGTAGTAACATTTCATATGAAGGTCTGTCTGAAGTATTACCCCATTGGGGAAAGAAAAAAAATAATCTAAGCTAATTCTCTTAAAGCAGTTTAGTTCTTTGATTTTATCTTTGCTAACAACTCCAGTTCCCTTCTCCAGGCACAAAAGACTCCTTGACAGTGAAGTCAGAGTAGATCTGTCAAGCAAGAAGATCTCAGAGGGAGATGTGGAAAAAAGTATTGAAGGAAAACCAGTGATACATGTCAAAGGCTGTGTTCAACCTGTTAGCATCTCGGCTATAAGAAGAGGGACGGAGGCAGATAGGTAGATTTGCCCTAACCTAATTCCTCAGTCTGCCTCTGAGAGTGATATTTCATTTATTCTTATGGAAGCATCTCAGGAATCCTGTAGGGAAAATGGTTCTCTTGTTGCAGGTTGCTGGGTCTGTATCCTATATATAGCACTTTTCTTCATATAGCCAAAAGGTATGTGTCATGGTTTAACCCCAGCCAGCAACTAAGCACTAATCAGCCACTCCCTCACTTTCCCTCAGTGGGATGAGTTTAAGAAACAGAAATGTAAAAACAAGAAAACCCATATGTTGAGATGAAGACAGTTTAACGGGTAAAGAAAAGAAAAACAAGTAATTCATTCACCACTTGCCATCAGCAGGCAGGTTCAGTCATCTCCAGGAAAGCAGGGCTTCATCACCCATAGTGGTGACTTGGGAAGACAAACTCCATCACCCTGAACATTCCTCTGCTTCTTCCCCCTCTTCACAGCTTTATATACTGACTATGATGTCATATGGTATGGAATATCTCTTTGGTCAGCTGGGGTCAACTGTTCCAGCTGTGCCTCCTCCCACCCTCTTGTGCACCCCCACCCCACTTACTAGTGGGGTGGGATGAGAAGCAGAAAAGGCCTTGACTCTGTGTGAGTTCAGCTCAGCAACTGCTAAAACATCCCCTTGTTATCAACACTGTTTCAGCACAAATCCAAAACATAGCCCCACACTACACACTATGAAAAAAATTCTACCGCAGACAAAACCAGGACAATATGGTCCTCTTTAAAACCCTTATTAATGCCAAATCCTGCATAAATTGTTCATATATATGGTAAAAAGCAAGGAAATCAACACCTGTTTCTTCCCTCACTCATTCCCACTGTCTCCTCGCCCTTAATACGGTGTAGCTATTGCAACAACAGTTTCCAAATGTCAAGTTTTAAGGAATCGTTCATGCCAAACATGAACTCTGAAATCCACTTCCTCCTAAAACAACACATCTGTAGCCTTAACTACACCAGTAATGATCCAATAGCTCTTTCTCTATGAAATCTACGAACTTTACAGAAGTTAGTCTTTTACTGTGTCAAAATGAGTTGCTTGAAACATGCTGCTTGAATTATGAGAAACACAACTTCCAGCAAAGAAAGATTTACCTCACATCAACAGATAATGCCAGGTGCTCACAGCTGGGTAATGGACCTATCATGCCCATTGAACAAACAAAAAGAAATATAGAGAATATATCTCTTCTTTTGTTTGTAACTAAGATAAAGAGATATGCACAATCTGTGAACTTCAAAAGCAAATACTAGTTTTAGCAAATGAAAGTGTGGCAATATTGAGAGGTATGTACAAATGCAGGTTGTGGAAAAAAAAGTCAATCCACAGTTGCCAAGCAATCCAAAAACCCATAATACATCCCAATTCATTTTCAAAGTGTTCACGTGCAATCAAAACTTTGTGAAAGTATTTGTATTAGATTTATTTGGTGTTTAGGGGTAGTATTCACTTACTAATTTGGTTTTCAAAATACCACTAGACCAGAGAAGGGGGAATTTGAGAATTTTCTCCAACTTTAGATGGGAAAGAAAAAGTTTAATCGAAAAAGTCTTGAGAAAAAGTGCATGACTAGCTTAAAACATGTATGACTTAAAATATAGCTGAGTATTCATAGCAAGCATAAAAAATGAGAAATGTTCAGTGGGATCTTGAGCTGTGAAGGAAAAACTTTAAAGATCTGGCTGGTTTTATATGGACTTTTGGCCCAGTTCATTTTATTAAAAGGACTATTTTGTTTATTCGTACCAAAATCAAAATTTGGTTAATAAAATCATCGAGTTGCAGAACTGAAGTCTAGATGTATCTGTATTTCGAGATAACCTCCATCAAGTGTAGGAAAGTTTTCAGAATCAGTAATTTCAGTGCAAAATAATTAGCTAAAAGAAAATTAATATTTTCTGGATATAAGGGCCACTGTAAAACAGATTTGTGGCACCACTAAAAGTATTCAGATATGAATAAATATCTTCACAGCCCAGCAGAGATTAATTTTACCTACAGGTTAAACAGGAGATATATATGAAAGCTGAAGCTCTGCATTCTCAGTGAATGAAAAAAAAATCAGTAGTTTCATAGTATAAAGTAGCTATTTCAAGCATAAGGCAAATTATAAAAATCATCATCTAAGAACTGGAAAAAATCACAATAAAACTACCAATTTTATTTATTCTTTCTCTTTTGAGCGTCATTTAAAGACTTACTATTATTTATAGTCTGAATGATAGTCAGTGTATTATCTGAAATCCTTTTCCTTGTCTCCTGTCTGCTTTCCACAGTGAGCAAACTAACCTGGTTTAAATTCTGAACTGTGCTTCTGCTCTGAGTTAAATGCAGACAGCTACTGTAATAAATAGAACATTTTTTTTTTCCCCCAACATTTAATTTCATAGCTAAATTGCAAGTCACATCAGCAAAGGATTTATGTTGGCCTAGATTGAAAGAGGTTGAAGATTTCAATATGTTAAATTTTGCATTCAATTTCAAAGTATTGTAAGTTCACCATAATCGTGCTAACTTCAGTGAGAGTTTTATATATCTAGATGTTATAGGAACAGTTTACTTAAATAATGAAGCCTATCAGAGGTAAGGTGATATTTTCAATCGCTTTTTAAAGAGAGGCCATCAGACGAAAAAGGTATCCAAAAGAGGGTTTACACCATTATTTACTCCGCGATGAAAGAAAATGGTAATTGAGGGACAAATATCTCATTTGATTCACAGAAATAATTTTCAGCCATATTGTTATACTTGAATTCTGATTACAGATTAGTACCATTCAGAAATTGTCATTATGGCCGTAATGAGCCAGCAATTGAATTAAATTTGTAATAAAAAAATCAGAAAGTTGTGTAATCATAATCAAGCTTGTACAAATTCTTTCTCCACTGGAGGAGTAGCCATAGGTCAGAGGAAATATGTCTTAGAACTGAACATTTCCACTAGAGCATTTGCTATAAAACCTACTTTACAGTGTTATTACACTTAAGTCATTTTCACAAGTGTGAATGAGAGAAAAGGCATTTCGAAATAAGGTCCTTTGTTTTCAGAGTACTTGGTATAATGTGAAGCTTCATTACATTTTCTTTTTTTTCTTTTTCAAAAAAAAGAGCACAAAATAAGCCGACTTGGTTTTACTTGTTTTTACTTGCTTTTTATATTTGGAGTTTATCAGAAATTTTGCAGAAGTAGCCAGAAAATAATGATTTTTCAGGATCAAATCATTCTGCAGGGATATGCCAGTTAGGTTGCAACCCTTGAGGAAAATCTACTAATTTTTGGCCACTCTGCCCCCCACCCATCTCCTGGGTGCTAAAGCCCTTTATACAGCCAACTCCTTGTTGCTTAACCTCTTGAACTCCTTGGGGTTTTTACAAGCAGTCTGCTTGGCAGAGATCTCAGCCACCATCCAAGCTGGAAATCAAGATAGTACAACAACAAAGATGAACTCTCTAGAGATACTGCCTCACTCTGCAGCCGGCTGGCTAAAGCAACACCACCGAAAATGGTATCTCAACAATCTCCCAAGCTGTCTGAGCTCTGTGGGTAACCAGCACTTTATAGACATTCTCAGCAGCTTCCTTTCTCAGCTCTTCATCTTCCCAGCAATACTACTTCCTGGAAGCAGTTTTATTTGGGAGCTGGTAAAGCCAGGGGTTCATAAGATAGATAAAAATTCAGAAAAAGTATTTTAATTTTACCTTTCTTTTCTCCTAGAAATTCTGCCTCATACCAACTGTTATGCTTCCAATATTTTGTCCTAGTGTTGCATTTGTGTTTTAAATGCAAAAAAAAATACCAAAAAAATTGTTAATTGCAAGAATGTGTAATTCCTCTGGCCTACTGGAGGTTGGCTTTGATTTTGATAATTGTCAGATTTCATTGTTTCTCTCATTTTCACCTCATAATTTTCTAAAGATGTACCTACACTCCAAAAAATGCTTAGCTGTTTTCCTTGCTGAAAGAATAAGAATCCTGCCGAAACTTTGCCAAAAACAAAGGAGGATGTAGGAGCAAGAATACAGATATGCTTTAAATAATTAGCACGTCCACTACTAAAGTTTGCTCCTCTGAGTTTGCTTAGACAGTTGAATTGAGCAGTGAAGAAATGGAGGTTAAAAGCTCATAAACTTTCACATCATCTACCATTTGAAAGACTTGAATGTTACGTTGGTCAGCATTTCTGCATCTTATTGGTCCACCCTTCAGAGCCATTCCTCCTTCCTTTATATGCTTAACAGTTGGTTTTCTTCAGGGAAATTTTTTTTCTTCCCGTATTGGATGACAACTAGAGGTTCCAAGCTTGCAGTGGAGCTCAAGGATTACACATAATCTTCAGGAGAGTGAAACAGTTTATCCTACTTCTGTTTCCAGAGGATATGCAGGGTTGAACTCATCTCACCTGAAGAGCTAAGCTCCCAGAATAGCAATTCTGAGACATATGGGAACAAGAGTAAAAAATTCTAAAATTTATTGTACAATTGACAACGTCTGTGCAATACCAACAAGACACACAAACTACCTGTTTGTTTATGCACATTGTGATTACTTTTCCTCTCGCTTATCCCACTGGATTTCACAGAATAACAGAATGTTAGGGGATGGAAGGAACCTCGAAAGACCATTTAGTCCAATCCCCCTGCCAGTGTGCAGGATCACTTAGAGTAGGTCACACAGGAATGTGTACAGGTGGGTTTTGAATATCTCCAGAGAAGGAGACTCCACAACCCCTTTGGGCAGTCCATTCCAGTACTCTGTCACCCTCACCGTGAAAAAGTTCTTCCTTACGTTTACCTGGAACCTCCTATGCTCCAGTTTGTACCCATTGCCCCTTGTCCTGTCATTGGGCATCATTGAGAAGAGCCTGGCTCCATCCTCCTGACACTTGCCCTTTACATATTCATAAACATTAATGAGATCACCCTTCAGTCTCCTCTGCTTCAAGCTAAAGAGACCCAGCTCCCTCAGCCTTTCCTCATGAGATGCCCCACTCCTTTCACCATCTTTATGGCTCTGCGCTGAACTCTTTCAAGTAGTTCTCTGTCCTTCTCGAACTGAGGGGCCCAGAACTGGACACAATATTCCAGATGCAGTCTCATCAGGGCAGAGTAGAGGGGGAGACCAATTGACTTACTAACTACACCCCTTCTAATACACCCCAGGATGTCATTGGCCTTCTTGGACACAAGGTCCTGGTGGCCTGCTGTCCACCAGGACCCCCAGATCCCTTTTCCCTATGCTCCTGTCCAACAGATCAGTCCCCAACCTACACTGGTACCTGGGGTTGTTCTTGACCAGATACAAGACTCTACACTTGCCCTTATTGAACTTCATTAAATTTCTCCTGGCCCAGCTCTCCAGCCTGTTGAGGTCTTGCAGAATGGCAGCACAGCCTTCTGGCATGTCAGCCACTCCTCCCAGGTTTGTGTCATCAGCAAACTTGCTGACAGTGCATTCTGTTCCATCATCCAGGTCATTGATGAATATATTGAACAGCACCAGCCCCGGTACTGACCCTTGAGGGACTCCACTAGATACAGGCCTCCAACTAGACTCCATCCCATTGACCACAACTCTCTGACTTCTATCCTTCAATCAGTTCACAATCCACCTCACTACCTGATCACCCAGACCACACTTGCTCAGCTTAGCTGTGAGGATGCTGTGGGAGACAGTGTCCAATACTTTATTGAGGTCAAATAAACCACATCCACTGCTCTACCACCATCTATCCACCTGGTTATATACTCATAAAAGGTTATCAGGTTGGTTAAATATGGTTTTCCCTTAGTAAAACTATGCTGACTGCTCCTGATGACCCTCTTATCGTTCATACGCCTAGA
>VWZK01018915.1:0-12011 GCA_013396935.1 Baryphthengus martii
CAATTCTGTGATTTGGTGATTCTGTGATTTAATGATTGTTCTTGAAACTAGCCACACCTTTTTCTAAAGCTGCCATACTATTGTTTTAAAACATGAATAACCGAAACAAAACATAATTTTTATTTTTAAACTAAGCACTATACTCCAGACTCCCAGTTCTTTTAACTTTACCTATAATCTTAAACCACAAAACTCATAAATATGTAGAAAGGTGGCAGGCAAAAGTGATGATATCACTATTCCCTCATGTGCTCTTCCACCTGCATTTCTTCTGAGATGTGCAGTCCTAGCTCATGTGTTCTGGGGTGATTCATAAATGTCTCACTCTTAACAGTCAGTTCTCACCTGTGTGTTTCTCTTTGTATCAAGAAAGTAGAGTTGTTGCTGCAGGTAAACAGTAAACTACTGAAAATAATTTTTCTGTTAGGTTATTCTCCATCTGGTTTAGCTCACTAGGCAACTATACACATTGTTATGCTGGTACTATGCACATACAGTGCTTTGGCAGGATTTAGCAGCAGTGCCTCTAAATGAGTAACTGAAGCCTGAAACGTAATTTTCTGTAACACAGAATGGGACATTTATTCTGGCCTAGAAATATAGCCTGTGTTTAAAAGGCGAAGTGAAGAATAAGTGAAGCAGATTTCTCAGCAACCAAAAGCTAATTACCTCAACTGAGACTGTCCAGAGCACTTGGGTAACACCCCGACAGGAGTAAACAATGCAGAGAGGGCATTTTACAAGGTCAGCAAGAAAAGATTAAAATGATTTGTGGCATAGGAATGGAAAATTTACCCCTAAGATGAAACCATGAAGCCGGTAAGGTCATAAAACTGCAGACTGATGTCAAGGATTGACAGAATTCTCCTGGATCTTTGCTTATAAAGACGGTTCAAGATCGCAGCAGTGAAAGCAAAATTCAGTTCCCTCGCCCACACTTAGGCAAAACCAGTTAGTTTTACAGCATGGATAGCATGGATCCAGGATGGCAAGAGCAGTCTGAAAGGAGTGAGTACGGGTTGGAGGCAAAAAGGTGCGGAAAGGTTAATAAATTCTAGTAAGAGGGACTAGGAAGGATGAGAGAGGTTTCACGTTCAGAAGAGATACTGATAGACACAATGGGGGTTCTGAGACATTTCGGAGGGCACGCACTATGGAAAACAGAAAAAGCATATTGAGAAAAAAAACCTGAGCAAACACAGCAAGCGTTTCTAGTTCCTTCATATTATTGAGTATGTATAGCCTTCACAGAAACATTAATCCTTAGGCTTAAAATATTTTTCTGCCACATTCCAGTGTCTGAGCAGTGACTTAATCTCACTAACATCTTTCAAATCTACAAAAACGTAAGGTTGTCCTTTATGTAAGAGATTAGGAAAGCATTTATTAAGAATGTTTCTTGAAAGCATTATTCACCTCTGTCCTTCACTCTGCTGCAAGAGAGCTAGGGTAAATTAAGGTTTCCCTCTCATTAATGTCTTCTTGTATTCCTTTACTAAGATTTTACACGTCTGTGAGCTGAAGCTGTATAAAAGCATTGATTACTTATTGTTTGCATTTCACTTGAAACTTTGACTGATATCCAGTGGAATATAACTACCTTTACATGTATACAAACCCCAGGATAATTGCCAATCTTTTGTTGCTAGTAAAATTTTATTAAAGGCATATATGTGTGTATGCATATAATGATCTAAGGGAATATGGAGGTCGTAATTTGCTGCAAGAGTGGCATAACATCAAGTTTCACTATTTCAAAAAAATTCCAAGGGCTTTCATTGTTTTGGATCACCATACGCTTCTGCAGCACTGAGGTCAACAGGGCTATATTCTTTCCTTGCTACTGCAAAATGAAAAGTAAATTAAAGGGGCCATATTTTACAATGATGTTTTAATTTCTTTTCCCTCCTTCAGGAGGTCTTATTGTTTCTCAGTTAGGTATTGTTTTCTTTGGAAACGATACCTTCTCCCTAAAGACAGTTAAGTTTTAAGATTAAATACCACATATTTGTCTTTGAAAATGAAGATTTCATGTGAAACGTATTTTCAGATCCTGCATAACACTGTCTCAGCTTTTTCAAGTTCTTTAGTAAAGCTCCTCTGGCCATGCAAGGAAGGGGAAAGAAAAACATACTTCCAAATTAGTTACACACTGTTGGAACAAACTTTTTCAAGTTTTCTTTCTCTTCACTTCAGGTACAGTTTTTCACTCTTCCCAGGGCCTTTCACTCTTCTTCAAGTCATAGTTCTTGAGTCTCAGTCTGCTTATTACATTTGCTCCAACATACCAGAACAGATTATTCAGTTGTGTGCAGGTATCAGACTTTTAGGGTAAGTTCACTAAATTAATATCTGCTCCTTTGGCTATTACTGAAAACTGTTTAAACAGAAGTACAAACAGATCTGATAAATGGAGAACCTGCATCTATCCATTTCCACACCTACAGAAAACTACCCTGAGGGGGTGAAAATCTCTACTGAATGATATTGACATACAGCTAATATTTGTACTGTCTTGGTGGTGAGCGTGCAGCCAACTTCCCCCTTGTAAACTGGAAAAAAGCAAAAGTGATTTTCTTGTAAATTACCACTAGAGAAAAAAAATACTGCTAATTCCAGACAAATACTGGAAATGTAAAGGGGACATGCTAATCCTAGGCTTTCACTCATCTCTTAACTGTTGAAGCAAGAATTAATAGGGTTTTGAGGTTTCCGTCACATGGTGTTTCAACTAATTTTAAAAAGTTTGTTAAAATTTATCTAAAGTTCTGTAATCCTAACGTGAAGTTGCTGATGTTTTGACAGTTACATTTGGAAAGCAGGTCCAAGCAAAAGAGTGTAGACTTGACTCACAGCTAGCAGAATCCTTTCATAGCGTGGCAAGCTTTTCGCCTGTAATTTGCCTCGTCATAAACCCTTAAATCAACAGAAATGAGTGCAAAAGTAACTCATTGTCTCCTACTTTGCTATTTGCAAGGTCAGAGCACCTTGAAATGTCCCAGTACTTTAGTAGGAGAGAACAAACACCAGTGGAGGGAAGTGAAGATCTTAGGTGGAACTTACCAAACTTAAGATGTTTACAGCTCTAATCTTTAGAGGTCTACTCTTTAAATGCCTACAAACTTTTATTTCCCTGCACAGTTAACGGAGAGAAATAAGCATTTTACAGTGGCCTTCACCTAACCTATTTTAGATATCTATTTTAGGACGAGATAAAGATCAGAGTCTGGATGTGTTTATTTTTCTCTGTTGATTAGAAAAGGAGCAGGGTGACTGGATCAGCTGTAGACATCTATATTTGGTCAGGTGAATCCCTGCAGCCTACAATGGCCAAAATAACTATATAAGAAAAACAGAAAACTACTTAAGGATCTATGTTAGAGCGTGTTGTGCTACATACATAAAACTCTCCAGTTCAAGGATAAAGAAGCCTCAAAGCCAAATTAAATACTCCTAGAGTAGACAAAATACAACAGACACAAACTCTTAAAACTGTTCAAGAAATCTTTAGAATCTTAGCTTGAAAGATCAGGTCTAGCTCTGGAAATACTTTAAAACTGAATGAGGATAAAAGAGAAATAAACACAGCCTATGCTTGCCCTTATTGTTTACCCCTTTCCTAACCTACAATCTAATAAATAATTCCTTCAGAATTTGTTCAAAAGCTATACAATAAAAAAGTGACAGCAAGAGCTGCTGCTCTAAGAAAATATTTTCACTTTAGGAAAAGAAAAACTTAAACAAACCTTCTATCTTTCCTACGTGCAAGCTTTGCTTCAGTGGCCATCACGGTATGTGATGGGTTCTGTTTGAACAGCGCTGCTTGGATTTGCTGCACTTGGCTGTCCAGACAGCCAGTTAAGCAGCATGTCAGCAGGGAAGATAGTGAACGTGTAAAATGACATTCTGACCGTGGTTGTGGAGTCTGTAAGGAGAGGTCACCACAGCAGCAGCCAAAAAGGGCTTTTCTGACTGGACTGAACATTTATATAAACTGCAATTTTTCCAAATTCTAACATTGCTCAAAAAATACCCCACCCGCCCAGTCTGTCAAAATCAGTCCAAATATCTGTGAAACTAGTTTATTTAGTACATCTATTCTATCTTTTCTCCTGTAAAACTCCTACATATTCATAGTGAAGAATTGCTTGTGCAATGTAGTATCTTTTAAACACATATGATCTCAAAATATAATTAAGCAATACTATTTAGGAAACCTAGCTGCTTATTAGTAATTTTTTAAGGAACAGTAATTATCTTTCTCATTGGCATTACCTGTTACCTCACCTATAGTGACATTACATTATCGTTACATTTGAGAGGAGTAAGCAATTTCAAGCTTCTGCTGGAGTGAGGGAACAAATCTTAGTGTGCCTTCCTGCTTAATTTTCTGTAGTTCTGGATCTTGCACAACATTAAGTCCATCTGACTTTAGTGATACATCTTCCCAGAAGACAAGGGAAATATATAGTTATTTCAGGAAAGAAAATAATCAAATGATTCCTGTGTCTTTCACTAAAGACAGCTTCTCACTACCACAAAATCTTTCAATGATTGCTTCTCATCTCCCTTTGGTTACTACTGCTTTTTAACAGTGTAATTGGGAAAGATATTAAAGTATTGGCTTTCAAGCTTTTCCATTTCATAATGAACACACTGAACCATTTAGAAACTTCAGACTGCTGTACAAGGGATACAAATCTAGTCTTAGTACAAATCTTTATGGACATGTTTGAAGAGGCCCACAAAACTGAAAACTTCTTTGCAGCTGCTTAGGAAATATATCCCAGCAAGCATGCGTACACTGCTTGTTAAAAGAAAGGAAAATGCCTCAGAATACACTAAAAATCTCATGATGCCGCGCTGCAGGAAAGGCCCAAGAGCATTCTAACTTACAGGCAGAGTGACTCCTGCCTGTCTACCAAGACCCCAAGGCTCCAAAAGGGAACATTCATTTTCTCCCTCATGCCCTTGTACTCTTTAAGTTCAGAAACAGGCCTAAAAGACTTCTAAGCAAATGTTCCAGCACATTTTTCCCCCAGTATACAGAGATATTTTCTCTCTAATTCCATGTAACTGGAATTTAAAGAAAATATTAAACACACACACTCCCACCTCCCTCCCCCATCCTGAAACTCAATATTCTGATCTTTAAACTAATGGCAACCTTACCTGCAGAAATACCACTATTTCTACATAATAATCAAGGATGATTAATAATGATGGTTGATATGCAAAATGAAAAGTAAACTCAACCAACAAAGTCAGCATAGTAAGGAAGGGATTTTACATAGATAGGTCTTTCATCCTCCTGCAGTCACCTTGACTTCTCTGCAGCACATCTACATGAAACATCAGCTACATTAACTGTCTGCTCCCCCTCCAAGAACAACAGAAGTTCCGCCTGAAGAATCAGAAAAAGAAAAAGCTGCTCAGAGACAACATTAACTCCTACTGCATGCTCTGTAAAATCTCTTTTAGCTCGTGTCTTAGCGCACAGTGGTGATCCCAAAGCCAGCAACTTGTCTTGCCATGCTGCTGTACCCAGGAAAGGCTGGTCTGTCTCCTGGATGCACCCACTGACCAGAAAAGGGGGAAAATGTAGACTGAGTAACTCTTACAAAGCTGCTGCATTTTGAATTTTTTAAAAAACATATAATTAACAGATTTAGAACTATGCCACTCCCAAATGTCTTTGAAAGTGAACAATAAATTCTTTGCTTCCAACCTTGCTGCTTCTTCAGAGAACAAAAATGGTTAACACCCATATGTTGATACTATGCATGCTCTGATTGAAAAAAAACCTGTTCACACAATAAAAATATACTAATATTATATTAAAAATCTACTTTAAACCCCAATTGCAAAGATCTTCAGGTTTGAGATTTCCCTGGAGCTCTTCCAAGGAAAAGAGCCAACTATAATAAATAAGGTGGGAGGTTAGGGAATATCTAGAATGCAGTGACCTGCTATCATTAGATTTAAAATACCCACGAGAATACAGTAGTAGAGGAAACAACACTAACGTTTTTCCCTTGCGAAACATGACTCAGAAAATGTGTGGAAACATTCAATAGAAAAGGGACCAGAAATGGATAAAATTTACAATTTTCTATGTAGAAACCAGAAATATCCTAAAAACACTTTCAGAGGCAAATAATTTAAAGCAGGATCTCAATACAGAACATATGGGTAGCAATGCTGCATCACTTATCTTTCAAAGTACAGCTATAAAATATATTCTCAGAAGCGAATTGAACCACTAAACAACACTTCCCTTTTTGAAAAAGGAAAGTGACTTAAGAAAGGTGGTAAACTGTTTTTTGCTGTAGTTGCAAGGTAGGACAATTTAAAACACCTGCTCTGTTAAAATTACAGCTGCACTTTCATCACAGTATATCGCAAAACTAAGGCAGACAACCTCTGCATATGCCCCCACTCCCCATTACAGTGAGGAAACCTACACAGTTTATTTCTCTCACATACCTCAAACCTCTTGTGACAGCTCCTCTAAAACAAAGTACATGCTGCTGCAGGATGCACAAAGGAAAGGACTACATTGCCTTTACATATATAAAAGCTGAGAATAAAAAGTGACAAGTTGCCTCACCATAAAAGAAAACATATTCCTGTTATTTATCTTTTATACTCTTTGGTTTTTTTTTATTGTTTTAATCAGTAGAAAAACTTACTCGACCTTAAATACTGTATTTACTTCCTTATCATGGAAAACGTGGATTTGCCTTTCAAATAAAATAAATGGATTAAGAAAATCCACAGAAGTACCACGATGATCTATTCCAGAAGTGAAAAGAATTTATTTTTCTTAAATTCAAAAGCTTTAAATCTTAGTGAAATGTGCCACAGTGGAAAAGCCCTTTACTATATTACTGCACCTTATAAATAGTAAATGATATCGTTTGAGGTCAAGGAAAGAAATACTGCAATCCTATATCAACTGTGCATAGAGGATGCTGGAAGTTTCATATTCCTTATTCCTTCTTTCCTTTTCACTCTTTAATCTAAAAGGAAGCTTTATTTATAGCTTGTCTCAGAAGATCCTCCTGAATCATCCCTTAGAGGTATTTTCAGAAGTACCTAATAATTTAACTTCTGCTTGTATTTGAGAAACTAAGAAAATATTGAAGAACCCTCATAACAGAAACTGGCTTCCCAAAACAACCATAAATCTATGGTTTTGGATTGTTGCTTATCGTCCAAAAACAGTGGGACATTTTAAAAACTGGCACATCTCATTTTATAACGTACACTCCCATCATGCTGTCTTATTTTTCAAATTAAAATTTAAATTTTAGAAAGCAATTTCTGTAATTGTGCAACATTTTTATTTTTTTTTTTTTATCAGTGCCCACTCCTGCTTGGCAGTAATAGGGTATACTACTTTCTATATGGGGAAAATCACCACTCTACTGCTGCCAAAATCAATCCTGTCTGTAACAAGGATAACTACTGGGTGATCTTTTTGAACTAGCCAAACGAATGATAGACATGTGAGGGTGATTCAAGTGGCTATCCACAGCTATTTTAAATTAAACTGACATTAGGGGAAATGTTGTGTTTTCCATACACTAGGTATTTATAACTGGTTCCCATGAAGATCTCATTCTCACATAACAAAATCAAGAATTAGGAACAAACCCTCTCTAACTTTAACCTGACAACAAAATCTCCCTTCCATTAAAGAAAAAGAGTGTAGTTACACACATCCCAAAAGACGAGACCAAAGCAGCTACACATCTTCCTTCCTCTCATACTACCTGAGGAAAGGAAAGGGAAATGGCCTCTGAGTTGCGGTGCATGCCCTCATAATTCTGTACCCACTGAGCCATAGTATGGCTGAAGTACTGCACACAGAGCATCAGCTTCCTCATGAGAGTGGGAGGGGTAGGAGCTCCCACCTGAGTTTTAAGCTAATCTGAAGTAAGTAAATGCCCCTACCAGTAATCTGCAACGTGGGTAATTTCACTCCTTGATAAACTCATTGAAGAAAAATCCACTGAGGGCTATTAATTGTAAAATTCCTATGTCTGGATCAAGATTCATCTAAGTCACAGATCACTGGAGGCAGAACAGGATAGTCAGAGAAAAATCACTGTGTATTTGCCCTGCTCACACCTCCTCCTGCCAGCACACTGCTACTGGCCAGAGACAGACACTGTGGCATGCACCACTTCTCACATTTGTTTAGTTTCTCTTCAAAAAGCATTGCTATTTATCCAAGAAGTGTGAGGTATGCAGAAGTCCCAATGCATATATGGTGGCATGACACTCAGTCGTGGACACACCAATATAGTCACTAGGTTAGCCACAGATCATAACTGGAAAAACAAATAAATAAAGGACTAATAAGTGAAATGAAAAGCAAATTAATATTCTATACCCAGACACCACAGCAGAGACTATCAGATTGTTAGTCCATTAGTGAAAACACAAGGTTTCACTCCAGCAGCTCTGAAACAGTAATGGGTTTTCCCATGAAAACTTGAAAGAAGAGGTGAAAAAAGGTTTGTGTGGTATGATGGAAAGGAATGCCAGACACAGCTTTGGTCAAACATTCCCATTAAATATTTTCCCATTACCTCCTAGGTTCATTCGCAGGCCAATTGCACTGGCTGTTTACCAAGAAGGTTTAAGATAATGTTTACTGCTCTTCAGTGTTTTTTTTCAATTTTCTGAGCTCAATAGCATTTCCTTTAAAAAAAACCATTGTGAAATCAAAAAAGTAACACAATAATAGTTTGTGTTTTCTCTTCACAGTAGATTTTATGTTATTCTGATTAGATATGTTCTACTACTAAATTGGTATACAATTGCCCTCAAAAAAAGTCTTCCTATTTTCACTTAATACTTGAAATAAATGACTAATGATGTCCCTTTCCTTCAGCAATTTGGACTAAATCCAAATGAAATCATTGAAATTATTTCATGAGGCATGAGTAGATTAAGGTCTTTGCAGAGACAGATATTGGCATATTTATGCTTTAACTGCACATACTGGCATACTGTAATTTCATCTTTGTAATGCCTAAAAAAACCCAAAATACAAACACTGAAATTACATTTTTAAGCACTACATAATATTCAGAAGGTAAAGTAGTATTATATTTACTTAGAGAATACAAACTGAAGTTTTACAACTATATTACGTGTTTATCTTTAATTACATTAACTGCTATTCACAGTTTTTGAGAGAGTACAAGTAAAAAATGGAAATCAGGAAGTAGTTCACAGAAAGAAAGTAATTACTGCAATACTGAAAAAATGCTTTGATAAACTATGCACAAGATACTAATCTAACAATTTATAGTCCAATGATCTTTCCAACAAACAGCACGTACTGCTTGTAAAATACAAAAGCCAGCTTCTTGAAAATTAATGTTTTTAGCATGCCTGTATGTGTTTATATTTCATCAAACACTACAACTTGACAAGAACAAGAAAAGAACAGTAATGAAAAAGTTGAAAGCTACAAACTACAGAAAGAACATGAAAAAATACACTGCTTTTATTTTATAATACTGTTTCTAATATTTTTTCTTCTTTTAGACTTAGGTTGATACACTTAAGTGTGTTTTTCTTAGATGTGTATTGTTGAAGCGGGAAAACAGACTGATTGTAGAGGTATTAGTAGTGCTGACTCTCTGAAAATTATGTCCTAAGACCAGCATTTATAAGTTTCAATTTGTCATCTATTATTTCCACTACTTTTATTTTATCCATTATATTCAAAGTCGTAGAATGACAGTCTTAAATTTTGTAACTACAAATGAAGAAAAACAGCAGCACTAAAACTCTATAGACAAAAGTAATTCACAATAGTCTTAAAAAGTACCATATAAATATCAGCACCTACATAAATTTGTATTATAAAATTATGAACCTGCGGGGATTTGTACATACATTTAAAATTTTACAATGTGAATGGTCCAAATGAAGTCACTTACTGATCTCTAACGTCATTTTTTTCAACAATTTTCTACTGCTGGGTCTTAGCTCCATGTCTCATTTACATTTTGAAGCAAAACAGAAATATACCTCCCAAACCTGAGAGAAACTGATAGCAAAACAATAATTTCTGTTGCATTATCTACCTCAGCAGATAAACAGACCCTCTATTTCAGAGCGCCAAAGAACCGTTTTCCTGGGAGAGAAAGTTAGCATATGAAAACTATGTTTACCTTGAATGCAAAACAGGTAGGTTGGTGAGCAGTAGCGAGCACTATTTAATTTCTTTCAGAGATACAAGATCCACCATTGACAAGCTTCTCGCTCTTGAAGTCCTAAGGCTCAGGTGAAGTTTCTGTACTTTACCACCACTAAATTACTGACTTCACCATCACTAAATGGAGGTGCTCTCATGACCACAATCCAGATACTTAGCTATAAGTGGCCAAAATTCACTGTGAATGGAATTGCTAAGCTATTTTGTTTCCTGTGTCCAAGAACAGGAGAGCTCCTACAATAATCTACCTCTTGCACTTTCACTTAGTTTTTTCCTTTTCTCTGTCACGAGAAAAAACACTAGAAATCCTCATGAGTCAAGTTCAGACTTGATACGTTCCATAGGAGAAAAAACTTAAAATCCAATTTATGCTATCTTTGGAGAAATTCTTTAGTACTAAATAAAACTTCCAATGTCACATAAAATACTGTGCTCAAAATATATGTTTAAAATAAAAATAAGGGTTTTTTTTCACCCTCCAGACAAAAAAATGCTCATGCTTTCTGCTTTCACATGAATTCTGCATTTTCAATTCTCAAGACTTCTGCCACAGAAATTATGGGTATAGCAAATTCAGCTGTAAGTATAGTTTGCTTTAGGATGAATTAGAAGAGAAAATGAGACTCGAAGAGAAAAGTAAATACAAATGTAAGTTCTGTACACAGGCTCTCCAGCACTGAGGGTTTTGGTCTGCTGTGGTAGGAAAGACCACTGTGCTGGGTTAAGAAAAGTGCAGGACAAAACGCTATCCTGAAACAAAGCAACAAACTGTCTGCTATCTGACAGATTCCATAACTACCGGGACTTAAGCATACATTGCCGTACTTAAACAACAGCAACTCTGAATTTCTTCCGCTCCTGTTTGTTATGATCTATAAGTTTACTTGTGTACACCACAAGATTAAAAGGACCTTTTTTCAACCATGATATTAAATTTCTACCTTCTGTACAAAGCAATAGGTAGGCAGTTCAAGCCATACACAGATTCTTCCATATTATAGGCTCACAATTTTAGGTTTTTCTATTACTGGTAAGAATAGTAATTTTGATGGAGAGGTTCCTAATGATGTCTTCCTTCAGCCATGAAATTGTTGCATTTACATAAGCCAGAGTCCCCAAAAATACATTCTATAGCAACCTCAAGTCTATTTTCAGGGACCAGTAGCAGTTTAGTCACAATATGACATCTCATCATGATAACTGCTGAAATCAACACCATAAACATCTAAGAATTTTAGGATTTGTGCATGAATTCACAGATCCAGAAAGGTTCACAGAATCACAGGATCACAGAGGAGTAGGTGCTGAAAGGGACCTCTGGGGATTGTCTAGTACAAACCCCTGCCAAAGCAAGTCCACCTTCAGCAGGTTGCATACGAATGTGTCCAGGTAGATTTTGAAAGTCTCCAGACAAGGAGATTTCACAACCTTTCTGGGCAGCCTGTTCCAGTGCTCTGTCATCCTCAGAGTAAAGAAGTTTTTCCTGATGTTTAGGTAGAACTTCCTGCGTTTTAGTCTGTGCCCCTTGTTCTATCACAGGACACCACTGAAAAGAGACTGGCCCCTTCTACTTGACACCCATCCTTCAGATATTTGTAAACACTGGTTAAGATCACACACACAGAATCACACTCAGCATTCTCTTCTCCACGCTAAACAGCCCCCAGGTCTCTCAGCCTTTCCTCATAAGAGATGCTCCAGTCCCCCAATCATCTTTGTAGCCCTCCCCTAGACTCTCTCCATTAGTTCCCTGTCTCTTGAACTGGGG
>VWZK01018916.1:0-43890 GCA_013396935.1 Baryphthengus martii
TTTTTTTTTTTTTTTTTTGGTCTGTATTTTAATGCAAACAGATATGCAAATATCTACAAATCTTAGTCAGGTTTATTCCCACTTTTCTTACAAAGTCTTCTCCATATCAACTGTATCTTTGTATAATCTGAATTTCCGAAGAATTTATATTATACAAACTTTAAATAAGTGTATCTTGGCCCATTAAAAAAAAAAAAAGTGAAGTTATTACTACAAAGGCAGAAATCTGTAAGGGATGTACAAATATGTGTGTCATAATGAATCAGGTCACTAGTTCATCTGATCTAGTTCCCTATCTCCAGTATTAGGGATTACTAGACTCCTCAATAGAATTGCAAAGAAATGCAACCAGAGAAAGACAAGAAGTCTTCTGTCTACACTTAAAAGCATTATTCTAACCTTGACAAGTAGAGTGGCAAGGTTGATTTACTGAGTACTTGCAGATCCTCTAAAAATCTTTGTTTTAATGGTTTTTTTCTTGCATTTATTATTGCTAATTCTGAATATCCTTGCTAATTGAATATTTTCACCTCATAAGAAAGCAAAATGTAGTTTCTTTTTGTGAGAAACATACAGTGATTTGAACTGTCGACTTCCATACTGGGAAGGGTGCTGAAATTATGGTCTACACCCATGTAGCCTTCTTCTCACAGAGGTATTTGTCCTTATTTCTCTGTTTACTCTTTAGTCAGCATTAGACTAAAGAGTTAAATACTTTATTAGAAATCAGTCTAGATACTTTATTAGAAATCAGTCTAGACAAAGTGTAATGAATCTTCTAGATGAGAACAGGTACAGATTTAGTACAGATCAGTATCGACAGCATGTACAAGTTAGTACATTTAGCTCCTGCTCCATGTATCGCCACCACAGCATTTGACCTGATGACCTGGTGGATTTTTCATCCTCTGCATCTGTTGCTCCAGTTAAACCAATCTTTGTTTTGGTTTATTGTATTACTTGGAGTTCAACTAAAATAGATTTCTAATGTATCTGTAAAAGATAAGATTTGCCATCAAAAATACTGTGCATGTGAATATTGTGACTGTCCTAAGAACAGAGGCTTATATACTAGAATCATGATTTTAGCCAAAGGCTACTCCCCTGGAAAGAGCATTGGAAGGTAAAGGGAACATTCCTTAAAATAAGGAGTCCTGCCTTGAAATAAGGAGGGGGTGGAAATTTAATGTTATCTGTAGGAGATACAATTGTGCGATCTGTTCTTTCCTGGAGTACTGCTGGTATCCAGGTGCAGGGGTGCAGAGTCATAGATAGTTTCTCATTTAATGTGCAAAAGTTAAGCTTAATAAGCTGAGGTAGAACGTTTTCATTTGTTATTTGTGATTTCCAGGGAGTTGTAGTGCTTATATCTGTAAAATCACACTAGAAATATTTCTTAGTTACCTCCATCTCTTTTCCTACAAAGAACCCACCGAACTTACAGAAAGACATCAGACAGTTCTGATTGTGGTCTGTCTGTTTGAGCCCAGACCATCTTTTGGCAACAGAAATATCCTATTCCCTCTTGATAAAGAAGAAAGTTTTATACAGCTTCATTGCTGGGTACTGAAACTCATCAAGGAGATCAGGTGGTGTCATACTCCCTTTAGATTTTAGGATTCTTTTTCAGGGTTTACCTATAAAGAAAGGAAGTAGCAGCTAGAGACAGTAACGTGTACAATATCAGCAGGAAGAAAAGCTAGCTCAAGACTTTCAAAATCATGTGAATGCATAAAATACTTGATGCAGTGAATGAGGAGGGAAGGACTGTTTTTCCTATGATAGCAAAAAGAATAACATATTACTCTCATACTGAGATATTATTTTATGTTGTCTTTATGAATAGAAAGGATTTTCCAGGGCTATATGCTGGATGTTGGTCAACAAAGAGGGTTTTTTTAACTATGCTGCATAAGACTGTTTACAATTAATAGATTTTAAAGTATTCAGGAGGTAACAATTAGCTGAATGCTTACTGTCTCATTTCTAAGCACTGCACAATTACTTGGTGGATATAATGGTATACAGTCCTCTGTGAGAAAAAAAAAAAAAAAAGAGAGATTAAAGAAAAAAAAAAAAAAAAGAGAGATATCATACATTAAAAGGACAATATTGTAAAAAATAATGTATACCCATAAAAGCCCTGGGATTTACTGATATTCTGTTATGTTGCTGCTCTTGTACTGTAAAACGGAAATGCATGACAGTTACTGTGTTAAAACTGCAGTAAACCAAGATTTAAATAATAAAAGGAATATCATCTACTGTTTTTGCAGTGTTACTCTTCCTTTAAAAATTCTGTAGTCATGACTAGGGGCAAGATCCTTAGAGTTAGATTAAAATTATAACTTCTTAATGTAAAGTACTTAAGATATTCTAAAATTTTTAGATCTGCATTGATCGCTAGTATATGCCTGCTGTAGAAACTCCAAATGTTCTAGAAAATTCATGCAATGTTGGTATCTTTTAAAGGCAGGATTGCCTCTTGTCTTCCACGTATTCTGGGGAGTAAAGCAATACAGAAAGCTTTTAATTCTTTACAAGCTTGGTTATCTGCAAGGCATAATATAGGACAGAAGAGATGCAGAGAAGTCTCTTTGGAGACACTCTTCTTCTCCCCCTTTGCACTTGAGGGTAATGAAATGACAGGGAGAAATAGGGGAAAAAATATAGTTTCCTTGCATTGTGTCAGATATCGGAAAGTAGTAAACATAAAGAGAGAAGTCATCTGCTACCAGAAGAAATATTTCTCATAGAGTAAAGAGACACTAAGTAAATGTACAATGACTTCCATTCCTAGTTTTTTCACTAGTTTTCTTCTAGGTAGTGCAGTAATGAGATACTCTGAAATCTCTCTTTCACTGTGGCCAAATGTTATGTCTCAACAGTCAAAGAAAATTTCCTGATTTTGGGCGAGGTGAGACTGGAAGGGAGGAGGAAACACATGAATTCAATTTCCTATTAAACCAGACAAGTAAAAAAATGTTGTTATGAATATTGTATGGTAGAATATCTTCTCAGCTCATCTAAACTCCACAGAAGAACAAACCCGACAATAGACAACTAATTTATTTACCGTATTCTGCCTCTTCTTGAACATCATATCCGTGAGCGTATAAGTCTTACTGAACTTACTTGCACTCTTCATCGTACTGAGAATTGTGGTCTGCCTGAGAATTTAATGAAAATCTCGATAAAATGTTGAAATGCAATTCTAATTTCAAGTAGCAGCAATTGTTTTTTATTATTATTATTTCTTCTCACAATGCTAGTCTCAAGATGTTGCATGGAACTCCATGTTACATACCTATTTGTTTAACCACCCTGAACGTATATTTATCTCTGAAGCATCTGTTCAAACAGGTGAGTTTTGATCTGTTCCACAAGGTCAGAGGAACATCGATTTTTCTTTAGCTTTTAGGTTTTCTTGGACGTTGTTGGGCTTTGCTACTAGTAAGCTTCAGCCTAAGTGGTTTAGGCCTTGTGTGAGTACCTGTGCAGAGTACTGCTTTCCACTACATGGATTTGACCTGAAGCCATTAATTTCCTCCCTCTCCTCCTTCAAGAAGCATAATGACCAAAAAATATGTTAAGACATGTAGTGACCTGTAATTTTTAAAAATACCAAAAGAGGAGTCAACAACTGAAGAAAGATTTTAAGTTTCTATGTACCGGATATAATCGATTCTTAGTCATTCTACTTACTGTATATTCGGTGGATCTACCCTTGAATGACTAAGCTACCTGAATTACCAGAGATTTCCCATTTGTATTCCTAGCAGAAGACAAAATCCTTACCACACTGAAGAAAACAGGAGCAATTTCAAAAGGTCATGATTTCATTTCAGATATTTCTTGGCACTTAAACCTTTAAAAACATTTCTACATTTGTCTCCTTCTCCAAAGCAAAATCATTGCCGAAGATGCATAAAAATCATCAGTCTTTTCCATAGTCACCAGTAAAAAGACAAAGGATAAATTCAGGAAGTACTATAGAACTATTTATTAGCAATGTGAATAAAAACATAGCAATGCCATTTTTGTAAAGAATTTTGCTGAGTTTTCTGATGCAGATCAATACCATAATGTATTGTAATAGCTTCCATAAAACTGTTATGGCACTGCTGAAACTTCACTACTGTCCATCACTTACAGACTTCCCATAGTAATGCCTGTCTGGATTACTTTTCATCTTACACACTAGTGCTAAAAAACATTTGCTGTGCAGACTATGGCCATTTTTCTTTATTATGCCAGCTACTACCAGGCTAGGCTGCAAAACTACACACTTTATCTTGCAAGTGTCACACACTACTGTGTGTATTAGAGTAGAGCTCATGTGCCCTAATTCAGATCAGAGGTGAATCCTGTTCAGCATCATATGGATCATGATGGGAGCCATAAGCAGTTTTCTAACTGTATAAATAAGAAGGAGAGAGGAAAAAATTAGATGAAATAGATGCACAGGGAGATGCAGACACTGGACCATGGCTGCATAGCATCTAAGCAGCAGTGAAAAGGATGTAAATCTATTTTCTTTACATTCTGTTTGCTGCTAGACCGGTGTTTGTCATTCACTTCTTCATGAACTACTCTTAACCTACAAGACATTGGCAGGAAATCCACAAAATCAAGCTAAAAAGACTACATCGATGATTGCTTAATCATTTCAAATAAGAATAACAAGGGGAAAATAGAGCTTAAAAAAAAAAAAAAGAGGAGCATCCAAGCTTTAGTAAGTTTTTGTTACTCTGATGAGACACAGCTCTTCCCAGGGAGCATGTAATATCCTTTCCCTCCCAAAGAGTTTCAGCCGAGTTAATGTGCAGCATCCACACCAAGACAAAACAAAAAAGGTCCTCCCTGCTGCCTACTCATAGCCTTTTTACTGGCACGCACTAGGAACAAACAAAAATATACTTTTATTTGGGTTGTAAACAAAACCCACACACTGTGGCAAAGTAAGACACCTAGCCTTTTGTATTCTGAAAACTTTACGTGTTTCTTCAGCTAGAGAAAGGGGAAGAAGTACTACTCCAGATTCTTTTCAAAGTCATGTTTAAACAACGTGTAAAAAACCTGTGTTTTATATCTTAGAAAATTAAATTACATATTCTAATAATCATGTCATTCTAAGTAACATTGCTTTGTGTTAGACGGTTTGACATGAACTTGTCCATGTCATGCTGCTGACTATAATACTTATGCAGGTTGTAGGTGTCGTAGGATGTCTTTGCGCAGGACTCAGACCCCTCAATGGATCTCTCATTGTGACACTTCGGTGATCTATACTCACAAGACACAAACACAGAAGCATCAGTCCTGATTCCTCTGGGGCTTTAGTCACTTCCTGGCACCCTCCCTGCTTTCTACTAGGGTTCCAATGCTCCCATACAGAACTGGAGCCAGACTGCCCAAGTCAGACACGAACACTTGGCAAATGTTCAGCTATGCTCCCATAACTGATTCTACTAGCTCTCTCCTCCAAATAGCTGATGCTGGACTTTCTGTGGTGTGAAATATTATGTGTACAATGTCTATGTGTGCCTTGAGAAGAGTCTGAGCTTTGTTTGCAAGTAGCTGAGGTCTGAATGCAAAGCTACAGGACCTAGATAGATCATATTATGATAAATTAAAGAAGGTGTCATTTAGAATTTTATTATATTGCTGTTTATTATATTTACAGTATATTACATGGCATTATATTATGTTATATCATATTGAAATTATGTTATTTTTATAATAGTCTTCTTCAATAGTCTGTATCTCACATGATGCCTTTCTTCTGCCTGTCATGGGTGTGTCATCCCTACCTAGTGACAGAGGGATTCAGCTTCAAGAGGAGAACACAGTCTCACAGCAAGAGTTCTGCAACATCTGTGAGGCACTGCAGCACTTTGGACAAGTACATTTCAAGGTCATACCAAACAGAAATCAAACATTCCTGAATATATTTTCTGTAGACTCCCTCCTGTATTTTTGATTTCTCTGGATAAAGAATGCATACTGTTATTTCCATATCAGACTTTCCTTTTGCATACTAGAGATATGAAATGGTCTTCAGGTCACTGAAATATATCTTTAAAAAAGCTATAGTCATATTCCTCATCAGTAGCTTCTTCTCACAGAGCTTAATAAAAAAAAAAAAAAAAAAAAATCCACAGGACTTTAAAACTATACTGACGGTGACAAACCCTACAGGTATTTTAGATTGTCTGTAAGTCTGTCTTTTTAAGTAATTTCCAGGATATCAAATTAATCACCTGACACATGTTGGATGATTGAGTTCCAAATCTAAACAACTAGAGAAGGACCATGGAAATGTGTACAACCCAAGTGAAATGTGGCATCTCCCAAGAGAGTGATGCATTTCTGGTATCTATGGAATGAAGCAGATCACATAGTTCAAGCCTTCCTCAATTTAATTTAGTATCTGAAGAATGTCTACACAATGGTCCTGTTAGTGCCTATAGTTTAGAAAATGTGGAGAAAAACTTATTTTAGCTTATTTTTAGCTCGTTTGCCTAGCCACAGGAAAATGACAGTGGCACAAATGATCTCACCTGATTTTTGACTGATTTTTGACTAAATTTTGTACAGTCATGGTTAGACTTCAACCAGCAGACAAACAAACTAGTTGAAAGCTTGCTTAGCTATCTCTACCCTGCATTTCAGTCATTTCTGTGGAAAACAAGCAAACAAAAGAAAACAACAAACCAATAATCTTATTTTTGTGGCACCACTATCTATCATATTTTTCTGTGCTTGACTTATGACATGCCCTGTAATTATTTTCTGTTGCCAAAAACTAAATGCAATGTTTACATAGTTTTCTGCTGTAGTATTGAAAATTAAGAGTGTGAAAAGAGGTAAAAATGGTAATTGTCAATGACACTCCTGAGAAGCAGTGTAAATAGTAACCAAAGAAATGGTTGAATCAAAACAAAAGATAAATGCAAAAGTTGGCCGTTTTATATGGTTAATTATCTGACAGGTTTTCATTTATATGCAGATTAGATGTAATTTCAATATTAAAATGTGTAGAGAACATCGTTTGAGCTATTCTTACAAAACATTTCGTGAACATCTACCTCACCGAACAGAAAGCAGAGAATGGAGAAAAAAAGTCTGAAAAAACAGGGGGCAAATACAGCTACCTATTTTATCAGGAATTTAGAATGCAGCCACTACTTAGAGAACAGACTGTGGTCTCATTGAAAACTTTCTAGCTCTCATCTCTACTGAGTGAAACTTCACCTCTTTTAAGAAGTGATACAGAAGAACTGCTAAAGGTTATTTGTGATTGTTCACAATAGCCTGAGTTCTACTTCTTCAACAGTATAAAATTATTTTTTCTCCCTTATACTATAGAGAAAATTTCCTAATAAGATTTTAAAAAAACGATTATTCTCAAATTAAACCCTTTGGTAACCTTTACAACCGAAATTTTTGACGTCTACTCAATGCATATCAATGAAAGATAAAATATATAGATAGTAACTCTTTGCAGACATTTTAACCCTTTTTAACAGTAGAAAATGACAGTATAGTACATTTTAAATACTAGAAATACCATCCTCTTTCTTTTGAGAGTATTTTCGTTTTTCTTGCTTTTAGAGTGAGGATAATAAGTATTGAAAAAAATCACTATAGATACCAAGCAAACATTTCACAGAAAAATGTGAAATAATATCAACATCTGTCCTTTATGGGGGTAAAAGACACAATGATTGTTACAACATACATTTATTAATTATTTCAAAACTTCTACTGAGTTTCTTGGTGATGAACAGAGAATTCTCGGGGGTAGTCATATCAATGTTGCTGTGGGTTCCTATTTTCAATACCTAAGGTTCAACAGACTGAGTAATTCAACAGACTTAGTAGTTGAAATTTCAAAGAGGACTTGTTTCCAGAAAAATACTCTCCTCTCCCTGTAATACAGAAACATTTTAGTAGATATACTTTCTTAGCTTCTTTAGCAAATATTCAGATCTAGAGATATGATTGAAATAACCTTTATTCCTTCAGTATACTTTGAGGAATAAGTCCAAATAGATTTAACAATGAAATAAAGAGAAGCAAGACATCTACAAAAGAAAGGAACTTTTAATTTTTTCCATTACTTAATGATCTTAGCAAGAATTCGCTTTTTCCAGCCAAGTACCATGAGAAATTACACCACTCTTTTAGCACATTTCTGTCTGATATTTGTTTATTTGTTTGCCTGTTTGTTTCATTTTGCTTCTTAATAAGCATCACTTAGTTTGTTATTTTTTTTAGGGAATGATTCCTGTTCATTGAGCTTCTGATGGAAAACCAGAAACTTCAGTCTAAGCAAAATGTCACTTTATATCTTGAAAAGTTGTGATGTCAATGTGGACTTTTTTGCGTTAATAGAGTTGTGCTCTTTACTTTGGAATATCTGAAAATTATGTATTTCAATACGTAGCTACAGTCATTCCAACACTATGAACAAAATTCTTATTTAATCTTTCCTATTTCTAATAGTTGGAGAGTGAAAATGGGTGATTTTTACAGAAGGGGGGGGGGGGGTGGGGGTGAGAGGAGGATGTGCCCTTAAATAACAACTTTCAGTTTTAGAGAAGACTCATACTGTGTCTCCTGAACACATTATCCAGGTAAAACTGTTGAGCATTTTATTTCCTAAATTATAGGGTACACTTTAAAAAAAAAAAAACTTTGCGTAGAGTCCACTGAAGCTTTCTGCCTATCTCTCCTTAAGTGGAATTTTCAAAATGCAGTGATGTTAAGATAGGTCCATCAAACACATATGACTGTCTGATTGTCCTGGATTTGCCTGGGACAGAGCTAATTTTCTTCCTAGTAGCTGGTACAGTGCTGTGTTTTGAATTTAATGTGAGAATAATATTGATAACACACTGATGTTTAGTTGCTACTAAGTAGCTCTTATCCTCTATCAGTTCCCCATGCTCTGCCCACAAGGAGGTGCACAAGAAGCTGAGAGAGAGCATGGCCAGGACAGTTGACCAGAACTAGCTAAAGAGATATTGCATATTGTAGGAGGTCATGTCCAGTATCTAAACTGGGGAGAAAATTGGCCAGGGTGGTGCCAATCTCTGCTCAGACACTGACTGGACAGTCAGTGCATTGTGCATCACTTGTCTTTCTTGGGTTTTCTTTCTTTCTTTTTGTTATCTTAATTTAATTACAGTTATGATTATTATTATTATATTTTATTTTATTTCAGATATTAAACTGTTCTAATCTCAACCCATGCGTTTGACTTTTTTTTTCCTAGTTTTCCTCCCCATCTCACTGGGAGTGAGGAGGAGTGAGTGAATGAATATGTGATGCTTAATTAATAGCTGGGATTAAAACACAAAAATGATATTTTTTCCTGAAATGTGAACACTCAAGTTTTGCAACATCCATGTGCAACTTACTTCAAACAGACAGTCTGTTTTAATAGCCTACTGAGCTCGCAGCAAGTCAAGTACTTTGAGGAACAGATGACAAAAACACTCATGAATTTGAAAACACTGAGAAGTCTTCTTCCACCTAGCTTTAAGATAAGAATGTAAATAGTAAAGGGTCGTATTTGACAGAGTGCAGTATGGGTGATAAGCTTGTTAAGTTTATTATCCTTGACGACTTTTCTCTGAAGTTTAAAGATATCTTTAGAAAGTGTAAGCTCATGGAGCATTGAAAGAAAATCTTACAGAGCATTTATTTTACACAGAGAGGACCTAGCAGAAACAAAGATACTTAGGACAAGCTACAGGGTAAGGAAACAGCAATAAAAATTTATGTGAATCGCCAGGTGTTACTGTGCAAGCGATTGGCAGTATTAAAAATTCAACTGCTGTCTGCATCTTAACCATATATCCATCAAATCACACTCCTGTTAATTTTGGAATGAACTTGATATCAAAATAGATATCGCTATTTGTTTTCTATATATATTTAAACAATAATTTTAATTAAAAATCCTTATTGATTATAATAACTCTAATAATTCTTGGGTTCAATCAATATTTAATCCAAATATTTATACTTGGATAGTTTTACAAAAAATGGACTTTGAAAAAATATTGTGTATAGCACTAAGCATATATCATTAATGCTGCTAGTGATTGGAAATAATATAAAATGTCCCTTTTCTGCAATATTAGCCAAATCGCTTGTCAAAAATAATTTTTGTATATAGTGAATTTTAAATACATATATAGTGCAAAACTAAATAAAGTTCCTTTTAACATGTAATCTCAATTGTTACATTCATAGTATCTTAAACAATCCTCAGGGACTCATTCAGATTAATTTGATCCAAATGCACAGTGACAATCCATGAGGCCCTTTCAATAAAGTAAGAATTCTTTGATTTACAGATTCTTACGAGAGACAAGAGACAAGAAGTTTCATCTGTTCTTCCTAGCCACAGGTTCAATTTTATTAGTTGCAAGCTATCTCAGCACGGAGAAATTGCAGGAGTGATTATTTACATCGAATGACCCAGCAGAGAATTAAACAAGGTTATCAAGGGATTTTAAGACATGAGAATGCGTTGTTTACTCCAAGTAAATAGATAAACATAGATGTGCAGACTTTCATTCAGATTATTCTGTGCTATTTTATATGTAGAGACTGAATCCATCACAAATATTAAGGCCTAAAATTGCTCTAGATAGTTACAATACGCAACTCTTCCTCTGATTTACTAATAAAAACAGAAGCAGTGTTCTGGGTTCCAACTATAGTAAATTTGAAATATGCATAATGGGAAAGTTGGTTTGACTATTTTCTCAGTTCTACAATATAGCACTACTAGTGTAAAAATTAATTGCATATAAACACGACTACTTGAATTTTAAATATCTTGCAATCAGCCATCTGGCTGTCGATGCACTAGCAGTTTCATCTGGGATTAATCTTTTTCCTTATATGTTTTCTGTTGCCAGAACAAGAGAGAACAAAGGCAAGATTCTCCCATAAGGGTAATAGAGTTGGATTATACCAGAAAGGAAAATATTTACTTATGTTTAAAGTTAATTTGTTTCTAATAAGAGCTCAAAGAAAAGAAAAAACTCAGCTAAGGAATAGTCGGTTTCATCACAATTTGCTAAAATGTCAGCTCTTTCTAACTACAGTTAGACTCTAAGATAGCTTTGAGGTGGATAGGGAAGGTCCAGAACAAACCAGCCACAAGATTTAATCCATATTTTTTTTTACAACACAAACTAGAACAATTCATCTTTATAACAGAAATCAAATCTACTAGATTAGACAGGTTGATAAGAAATTTCCCCTATACTGACTGAGTCAGTGAAGGTCATGTACTAGTTTTGTATTCAGTCCATTCAAAGCAAGCGTTTGCTTAGTTTCATCAAGCATAATGCCTTTTTTTTTTTTTTCTATTGTGCTGCTAAAATACATTTCTCCTCCCTCTCAGATACCTGATTGCCCCTTTGTCCTTTCAGCAGCACCTTTGCTTGCACTACAGACTCTCCTACTGCTTTAATCTGCGTGGCCCCTGACTTCAAATAATTCTCCTAGCTCAGCATATAGCTTCTTTGAGGGCACATGAACGATTTAATCCCATCTTCAAAGGATGCTATCTACCCTGAGTGTAGGAGGCAAAAAAGCATGCCACATGCATGAATGACATCTCTAGGGCCTTCTAGCAATACTCCTTCATGCTGTCCAGCCACAAGCTCTTTACCAAACATGTGATAACCACACAAGAAACTGAAAACAAAGAAGTTACATTATCTATCATATGGACATAAAAAATGTGGCTGTGTGTTTCTGATTTAACGTAAAATGCCAGTAAATGCAAACTTCTCCAACATCCAAAGTTTCCTGTCCAAAGATGATTCTTTCATATGTTTTTTGTGTTCACACAAGCGGAGTTTCTGGGGACAGAAATCAGGCATAACTGAAAGCCAGTCTGGCAGTGTTGGTACAGAGAAACAGAGAAAAAAACTATATGGCTTCTCTCATCCATGTTTGCTTTCTGCAAAACTGCTTTTTAACTGCATGTCCACAAGTCTCTGGAATAACTGTGACTACTTACTTTGTGTGGTTCCTAGAAGCTAGCAAAGAAAAAATATCAATAATTTAAATTTATGTCATGAAGGATTGGAAAAATGCACTTTTCCAGCATAAATTTAAAGGTGTGGAAATCCAAGAGGACTAACAAGGGCTACCTGTCTAAATAAGCCAAAGATGGTGCTGTACCATCTGATGTATTCACTGGTGCTCTGCCGCAAAACTGTGTATTGCTTGTGTCTTAGAATTACACAATATCAGAATACTCCTCAAAGCAGTTCAAATGAAATGACTGGAAAATCTCTACAGTATCAGCAATGCAAACTCCAATGCTGGCTTAAAATAAATAAAAAAAAGATTAAAATATTAATGCAAGCACTTAATTTCAGTATTCATTCTTTGATATGTTGAGACATAAATGGCTACTATATACGCACTGTGCTATCACTGAAGTTCTACCTTATCATTTTTCTTCCCACCTTATGAATAAATGTGCAGTCACAAAATAGGGTGTTTTTTTTTTTGTTTGTTTGTTTTTTGTAATCTGGTGCTACATAAGTCTTTGCAGTCACTTCTTAGCTATGGTAACTATTTGTTCTATTGATATATTGAAAAAATATTCATTTGAGTACATGAACACAGCATACATCTTCTACGACTATTAATGAAAATTTTAAGTCTGAGTGCTTTCATGTACCTCACTGGGAATGTATTCCATAACTTGTTACTTTGTCTCCTGATATAAATTACTAAAACCAGCTGTGACCTTCAATGAACAATATGCTCATGTCATCTAAGATGCTAATATATCTTCTGAGAAACTGGAAGAGGCAAGGAAGTTGTACTGGCAGCTCATATTGATTCTACCTTTAGAAGACCCAAGAGATCTCCAGGTAATTTATTATCTATGATTTTTCCTTGCTCAGTAGAATCACTTCTTTCCCTTTGAAGTTTTTAACATACTTAGGCATGCACAAGGAGTAAGGGTCAACTCTATTTAAGAGGGTTTCTGAAAGCTTCAGGAGTGATTTAAATTAAGTGACGAAAGTTGTATCACTGAAAGACTATATATTGTACTTAAAAGCAGTGGTTTCCCACAAATGTTTTCAAAAATTAGTTCACTAGGTGCTGTCATTGTCTAGGAGACCTTTCTTCCATATGGTTTTCTTTGTGCCAGGTTTCTATTTTAACCTCTGTATGACTTTCAGTGAAAAAAAATCCAGCAACTGTTTCAGTGCAGAATTTCTCTGGCACCTCTACATACTATCCACCCTGTCAGAGCTCCTTAGGAATAAAGAATGTCTCAAGTCACAATATGGGACACCAAAATGAGTCATCAAGTCCATGAGGCAGACGATTTTATAGGATTGAATGTACTAAGTATAAATCAGTGCATAGGAGATTCATGTTACACAAAGATGAAAGAAGTTGACTAACAAAAAAAAATTAATAAAATTTTAAAAAATTGCAAGTAACCCTTGAAAATTTTGAAGTTTCTAAAACATTGCAGTAGCTTGCCTCTGAGTCTGACCAAGATTACAAGCAAAACCATTCAGATATTATGAGAAATAGGTGATCTTCAAATAACTGTAAGACTAGTCAGTGCTAGCTGTAGTTTCCTGAGCAAGCCTCTTGTCAAGAGACTTAATTTGATCTTAATTCTGGTTGTAACTGAGCTTTTAGGACCACGGAGTCAAGGAGCTTTAACAGGTTTAGCCACCAATTTTTAGGCCAAAAAATTTCTCTTTAGAAAATGACATAGAAATGCCTATTTTCAATTGATTATCTACTAACCTGAACAATGTGGATTTGCAGAGCTGTGATTTCCCTCTCCCTCTTATGTCAAACTCAAGACAATATCTATACTACTTGTTAGAATGGCTGAGGGACCTTTCTCTGGATTTGGGGCCATATGGCATGACACAGCGCACTCTCATATAGTTGCAGTGTCTTCTCTTCCTACCAAAAGCAGTCTGTCAGAACTAGCTGTTGTGATGGTCATGAACCCTGTGTCCAGACAGCAAACAGACCAGACTAGAATAGAATAATTTCAGTTGGAAGGGACCTTCAACGATCATCTAGTCCAACTGCCTGACCAATTCAGGGCTGATTAAAAATTAAAATGTGTTATTAAGGGTATTGTCCAAATGCCTCAAACACTGACAGGCTTGGGGGATCAATCACCTCTGTAGGAAGCCTGTCCCAGTGTTTGACCACCCTCTCGGTAATGAAATGCTTCTTAATGTCAAGTCTGAATCTTCCCTAGCACAGCTTTGAACCACTCCTAGGTGTCCTATCACTGGATACTGTGGAGAAGAGACCAGCACCTTCCTCTCCACTTCCCCACCTCAGGAAGCTGCAGTGAGCAAAGACGTGGTCTCCCGGCCTCCTTTACTCCAAATTGGATAAGTCCTTTGCCACTGCTCACAGGACATGCCTTCCAGCCCCTTCGCCAACTTTGTTGCCCACCTCTGGTCACATTCAAAGACCTTCACATCATTCTTAAATTGTGGGGCCCGGCACTACACAAAGCCCTCCAGGTGAGGTGGCACCAGCTCTGAACACATTGGGATAATCATCAATTTTGACTGTCTGGTTACACTGCATTCGATGCACCCCAGGGTGTGATTTGCCCTCTTGGCTACCAGGGCATGCTACTGACTCATACTGAGCCTGCTGTCGACCAGCATCCTCAGATCCCTTTCTGCAGGGTTGTACTCCAGCCATGCCTTTTTCAATTTGTACTTGTGCCTGACATTACCCTGTCCTAGATGCAGAATAGAGGATTTGGACTTGTTAAATTCATCCTATTAATCATTGTCCAATGCTTCTGTCTATCTAGTTCCCTCTACAAGGCCTGTTGTCCCTCAAGAGAGAAAACAGCACCTCCCAGTTTAGTATCATCAGGAAACCTGGTGCTGGTACATTCAACTTCTGCATTCAGATCATTAATAAATATATTGAACAAAACTGGCCCTAGAATTTGAGTCTCGTCTATCATCGCAAGCCACATTTGCCAAGGAGAATGCTATTGATTTTACAGAAGGGAAAATTGTGAACTAGCATTTAGGTCCAAGATCTCAAATTATTTAGCTTAATAAGAAAAAAAATTGTCTCTCGAGTTCAAGGTTATTTCTAAGGAGGCAGAAAGAGTGGTTCAGTAAAGAAAAACTAAGATCAAGGGACTTATATTTGTCATACAGGCATTTCAGAAGAAGTGTACAGGCAAGGGTCAATTCCCGAAAGCTTGTAAACTGGCAACAATTTCGCAGGTTAGTAGTACCATGAACATGTTAGATTTGTAGTGTGCCTTCTTGAGCTGCTTCCTAGATCTTGTCATTCTCTGAACTGAGAGAGCATCAGTGACCATAACCTCAGTGAAGCATTTACTGATTCTCAGGGGTGAACGAGCAGGCAACTATAACCTGTGCTTTTAACCCATGAAGACACTGCACACAGTGTAAATTTATGTGGTTTATTAGGTCTGTAATTTAAACCCTTGTGATTTAAGAGGGATAAACAGAAAAATAAACAGTCAATTGCAGCCCAGCAGGGATACTCATTGACCTCTAAAATCCTTGTAGACAAAGAAAAGATCCACCTTCCAATCATCAGTACTATCACTGTGCAAAGTTCTGGTGCCTGAAATCAAAGTGATTCAAATAATAGACCCCAAATAGGGTCTTCTGATCTGTTGCAAATTACCCTGTCCATAACAGACCCTTGGGTTTACTGCAAAAATTCCTCGTAAGCTGCTCACAGTAGCAGCAAAAGTGTTTAAGATGTGTAAATTATATTGATTCTAGCAGGAACTGTTCACTTGAGTGTGCAAGAGGCAAACAGCAGTATGAACTTTCCTTTTAATGTCTCCTAAGTAGAAATCTGTGTTCACCCACAGATTTAGTATTCGTTTATCCCATTCCAATGACTTGTAAACACTGTAATAAAAAGAAAAAGAAAAGTAGCAGTCCAAAACAGAAGTTCTCCATTTCCCATCTTTCTGTCCATGCCCTTACATACTACTGTCTTCTGATTTGTGGAAGCTCCAGTTGATCAGACAGGCAATACAACATCTTTCATTCTCTTTCCTTTGTGAAAGAAAATGTTTTCCAGATATATTCACATTGCGAAGGTGGTGACTTTTACCATTTTGGAAGTATATAACCATTACACAGGGGAAGATTCCTATCTGTATTCATGTTCTTGAGCTCCCTCGAATGCCCCAGCTGTCCTTGTCTGTGTTTGCACCACAAATGCTTGAGGCTATACACTGGGAATAGCACATAGCTCGGCGTTGGGTTGGAGCTTTGCCAGAAGGTGTAGGCTTGTGATTTCTGCAGTTTGAGAAATACACAGAGAGAATGGGATATTACAGCCCTTGCATGAGTGCTCATTCTTATTCCATGAAGGCCTGTACAGAATTTCCACAAAGATAAACCAATCTGATTCGACTGTAGGTACTTAGGGGAATGCCTGAAAAATGCATCCTGTCAGAATGGCTAAGATGTATTAGAATATTTATGGCTTGTTGTATTTTATTCACCCACATTTCTCACTGGAATAAGCATGAACCTTAACAAGATTTAGAGGACACCTGAAGAGCTAAATTTTGACCTTTTGTTCAGCCTTTTCAGCAGCTGCAGGTACTGGGACATACACCTGGAAGAAAGCTCATGAATGCTCAAACATGTGTTACACGAGAAGGCACATCACATCCCTGAGACCACGAACATTAAATTTGCAGGCTATAACCATACACAATCATTTGACATTAATCATTCCAAACTGGAACTTCTCCTCTGCTCTATACATGCACTTGAAGGTTATTCCCTGCAGAAGAATAACCACTCTGACAGTTCAACTCAACTTTTTTTATAGTGTAAGTGTAATAAACCAAGACTTCATTACCTTGTTTATGGGAAAACAGAACCTAATAAAGATTATTGATATGTATAGCTGATTTTTTTCTAAAGAACTGCTTGTCTCATATGCAAGAATTTTTTAATAACTTGACTGGGTGTGAGAATTAAGTATTTAAGCAGCACAAAAAATATTGGTGATTGTTTCGAAAATCTTTAAACAATTATTAGGAAGAAAGGATGATTTTTCTGCTTTTTAAAGGTTTGTCCTGTGTTATATAGAAAGGATACAACTGTACATTGAAACAGACAAGAAACAGATTTGTTGATAAATTACTTCAGTTCTGCATACAAGGAAACACACCATAGAAGCATCCTGGAGGAGCCATGAATAGATCTCCTCCTTTCTTCCTTCCTTCCTCTTCTTTCTTCTCTTACCTTTTGTCATGCTTTCTCAATCCGTGTAAATATAAATGCCAGCAGCAAATGAAATGTTGTCAACAGCTGGATAAAAACGATCCTTTTCTTCACTTGACAGATGGTGGAAAAAGTTTCGGAGGCACGCATACGAAAACTTGAGAACTGTAATTTACAATATAATATACACCTGTAAGCCACAAAGCAGTACAGTGAGTAGTATTAAAAATAATCAAGAGAGAAGTCATATGGGCTAAGTGCAAACTTTATGCATAATATACCACATCTGCCTAACTACTTGACAAGATCTCAACTCTTTTATAGCCATTTATGCAGACCTGGACAGCTGATATGCTTTATATTATGTAATGGAAGAAATCAGCTTAGGCAGCAGACAGAGATACACTGGGGCTGGCGCAGCCTTATCAGACACTAGCTGGGCAGCTCTGTAACACGTTGC
Organism: Baryphthengus martii; assembly: GCA_013396935.1. Lineage (NCBI taxonomy): Eukaryota > Metazoa > Chordata > Aves > Coraciiformes > Momotidae > Baryphthengus > Baryphthengus martii. Next base: position 17,770 of record VWZK01018916.1, read on the forward strand.
AGCTCAGCTCTGGCACATTCCAGCAACAGCACTTTGAGTAGCTTGGCACTGAGGACGATTCAGGGGACCATAAAAGGCTCACAAATGCTTGGTACCTACTTACCAGGTGCAAGTGGGAATCATAAAAATGTTGATGTCTGCTGAGGCAGATTCCTGTTTGAGAAGCAGGGAGCTTTTCCCAGAGGTCTGGCTAGCAATCTAGACCTTTCAGCTTCGGGGACCAACAAAAGTAAGCAAGGAGAAATGAGCTAGAGAAAAGTAAGATGCAGTTTGCTTTGTATATTCCAAAGGCAAAGAGCAGTTACTGTACTTTAAAATCTCTTCATGTGTAAACTAAACTCAAATCTTTCCATGCAGAAAACACTGGAAATATTGTCAGCAATGAAAGATGAGAAAAGGAGAGAAAAAAACAAAATGTGTCTTATTTTTGTTTTGCATTAATAGCAGTTGGATAATTTTGAGCTTTTTTTTGTATTCTATCAAAGCATCAAGTTTTGAGAAATGATGAGCACTTGCTTTCTTAACTGTCTTGAAAGGGAGTTGTAGGTGGTGCCCAGAATCTCTTGGAACTTACTACTGTAATTAAATAAAGAAAACTAATCCTACTCTGTATTCATTTCCTCTTTATGAAGAGCAGAGAGCTTAGGGTCATGCAAAGGAGAAAGTGAAAATCACTGTGAATGAAGGCATTATTTTAAAGCAAATCAATTAAGCTTTCAAAGTATCTTGCAGAACCCAGAACAGATCCTCCTCCATCTTTTCACTTAGAGTATTTCTCTCCTTTTTCTGATTATAAATATAAATTCATTGAAAGAAAACTATCCTAAATGAAATACCCTGGAGTGCAGGTAGAGATTAGGAGGACTACATCATAAGCTTCTGAAGTGTAATTTTCAGCATTAAAATTGCCCGTTTAGAACCCATGGTTTATATGTAAAATAACACTGAACTTTAAACCTTAAGAGCTTGCAGTTCTGGGAGCAGATCTCTTTATCTAAAGCTTCTGAAAGATTTTCAGCTCTATAAGCTTATTGCTCAGAAAGTGAGTGGGTAGAAGGAAAAATGAAGTGTATCTGATTCATAGTTGTCTGAGAATCAGCAAAACTTATTTCTGAATGCTTTTTAATTTAGGTGACATAAGAACTTCCTCAGTTCCAGTACAAATCAATTTAACAAATCCATATTTAGTCTGAGAAATAGGACAGGATACATAGTTTATATGTCATCCATATAATTTCAACAGAAAGACTAGTTTATTTGTTCTGTTAAACATGCCCATGTGTATTTATGAGTCATATAATGTATTTTCTTTCTCCTTCAGCAGACACATTGATGTGGTTACACAATCTAGTACCTACACAAGCCTTCCACATAAGGAAAGCCAGAAGAAATCTGTTATTTGAAAAACTGATATCATCCATTCAGTTGTTGTTTTGGCTTCCTAGTTTAATTTTGACCAAAAGCTGTATTCTTTCCTCTCCTCAGCTCGCTGTTACAATTGCAGATTACATGGCGGGGGTGGGGGGGAAGAAAAATATGTATATATATTCTCCAGTCTAATTTTCAAGGGCAGAAAGGCTGCAACATCACCCAGAGCAATGTGGCTGATTGATAGAAGCAAAACCAAAGACAAAAATGCCAGTGTGCTGTTAGCAAGAATATGGTTGAAGAGTAGAGAGTTTTGTTCATGCATAGGCCCAAGGGAGAAATCTACTATGTTGACATCATATTTCAATAAAGACAGACCTCCAGGGAAAGAGCTCAAGTACCCAAGAAATTAAGAAGCAAGCTATGCTGGATTTCTCTTTGCAGGGGAAAACGTTCTTTTCATTCTGACTTGCTTTCCATTTAGAGTAAGATGAAAACCCCTTAATTCCATCCAATGCCACCATATGCCAGACCAAGAAAACATATTCAGTCCAGCCAGTGCAACATATCATACTACTGAATATTTGCTTCACTATTTTTTTTTTTCAGTCTAAATAGCCCCACTGACATGTGGTGTTCAAACTTTTCAAAGCATAAACCCATAAGGAAAGGCAATACTGAACGCGTGGCTTGAGTTACACGGCTCGTCAAAATATTCGTACTGAAGGTAAAAAAGTGAGTAGAAGCAGTAGAGTATAAATATTTGTCTCTAGCACAATCAAGAGGAGATGTAGATAAAGATAACCTTCTTACTTAGCATATGTGACTTGGTTTAATGACTAAAGTGTATAGTTAGAGATAAATGTGTAAAATACAAAAAGCATACATACAAACCACATAAATCAGAGAAATACTAAAAACTAACCAGGATATTTGAGGTACCTAAGGATTCTGAAAACATCTTACTAACAATGTTTTATCTACAAAACGGGGGAAAAAAAGGCCATCTTTGGAGAATTGTTTTGGTTTTCTTTTTTTTGAATGCTAGTGGCAAAATGGGAAAACTTTGAATAGTAAGTTAATGAATCTTTAAATCTTTTTTTGTCAGCAGAAATTACATTACTGCAGAAAAGCACACCCAGAAATTGTTGCTATATTCATTATGCACAGAAACTGGCTGAGACTTTGTTTCAGCAAACAGGGTTTATATCCTTGTTTCACCTATGAGCTGTAGCAAATCTCTTGGGTGCTTCGCTTTCTCATCTGCAAAGAGACGTGATCAAATTGTTTTATGTGGTGGCTGAGCCAGTGATGAAAAGCAATACATGAAGATGAAGTGTTAATATAAAAGTACAAAAAATATATATAAGTTATGAAAATACATTTGGCATCAGGTAATTTGTTTTTTGTAATTGATATGCAGTAAGCTTAAGGATGTAATCTCAAGAGTGGAAACACATAGTGAGGGAGAAATTTGACTCAATACCTAAAATATGATTAAGCAGTTGCATAACAAGGAAAGAGCAAATTTTCCTTGTAAATAGCTTATTGGAACACTTTAGAAAAATGTTTATTTTCATTTTTAAATCATTAGAAAATATAAAATTAAGCAGAAGAAACATACTGCGTGAGGTTTCACAATGATCTATCCAGTGTCTTGTGAGTTTCAGATTTTCGTTTGTGAATGAAAAGTAGAGAATAAGCTTACTAAATTTACAAATGACTTCAACATGGAAGGGCCGCATGTACACAGAAGCTCAAGAAAAGAATTCAAAATGTTTCAAATGTAGCTCCAGCCTGGAAAATGGGGAACACAACGCAAAATACCTTGAATGTATAAAGTTTCAAAGTGAGGATGGAGGATGGCTATTCAAATAACTGTTCAAAGGAGAAGGACGTAAGTAGTCTAGAACTGCACAGCAGTCAGCTGTGTCACACTGCTACAGAAGAGAAGACAAACACTTGCAAAATGTGGTAAAAACAGTCTTGTTTGTACAACATAAAGTAATTTTTCAGACTTTCTCAGTATCTGTTGCTTCCCAAAGTATTCTGGTTTTGGATACTGGATTTCAGGAAGATATGGGTCAACTTTGGAAAGCCCAGATATGTACTGAGAAGTAGCAGATGCCTGGAAAATCTAATTGATGAAGACACATCAAAAGCATTGTGGCAGAAGACATAGGTCTACAAATGTCTATAAACTAGTTAGAAGGAAGAGACTATACTCTTTTTCTTGTTATGTGTGGGAAGAGTGAAGAATAGCCAGTTGAAATAGACGGAGCTGAGATTAGATTCACAACGAACAGAATGACTGGAAATGAATGCCAAGGAAAATAATTTCAAACTTGGTAAAATCTTTCCTCATTATTTTCTGTTATTATTTGCTTTCCTCAAGAGCTCATGCTTAAGTTATTAAACTTTTCAGAAGAGGGGAAAGATCAGGAAAAGTTGTGCTGCTAGCTATTTTTATGTGTTTAAAGTAAATTTCAATAGACATGTCTAATAGAAAGAATGAAAATATGACCTGTTGCCAAGAAAACCCTGCAAAATCATCCGAAAACAGCTCAAATAGAAAATAATTTAGTATATTAGAAGAAAATCTACACTCATCCAACTTTTTCTGTCTGAATAAATCAGTCACAGGGAAGTGTAGGAGGATCTCAATGAAATAACAGCAATGTCACACAACATCAAATTTAATTACTTCAATTCAAATCTCCTTTGGTCCATCTGATAATTGGGTTCCTCTAATGATGGCAGAGTGGAGAATTTATTTTTTTTTTGTTATATTTTTGAGCTTTTTATTTGGTAACTTTAATAGACCAAATTTTACCAAGGCAATAATAAGCTTTTAAAATGCCAGTTTTGATAGAACCTCAAGTGTACTCTCCTGTTGAAAGGTAGATGGGAGTTCTTTATTATCATCACATAGAAATTATTTTTTGTGGTCACAACTGACCTGCTATAGCTAACAAATATGTTTTTAAAAGATCAAATTATTGCCTTTAGTAAGCAATATAGTATCATCTTGTAATGTGAGAGAGATAGAAATTATTGACTAAAGCATAACATATTCTGGGTCCTATTGTTACTATGTAAACAGGATACAACTTTTTTTTATTGTTATACTGCCTCTGGAAAGTTTTACACTGGGAAATTTAATTCGTATAGTTAAGTCTTTCTCTGAAATGCAGCTAGCTAGGTTGACACCTTCTTATTTAACAGATTGTTGTGTGTATTTAATCCATAGCTATCTACTCTTAATATACCACTCTTAAGCTTTTCCCATCTTCAGATAAACTTTTTGAAGGAGGCTAGGAAGAATCATCCACTTTTAATACACCCTGACTATAAAAACAACTTTGCTAACCCAAAGTAAGCAACATGATGTGAATATGTCAGTCTTGTCCTAGAATGAACCTTTCATTAAAGTTTCATGTATTGTAATTTCAGAAGTTTGTTTTTCTTATTAAAAATCTTGAGATGATTTCCAGATGTTGCATCACTGTTATTCTCCATAAAGATGCTCTAGGTAGTTCAGATATCATGACTGCCATATTCGTTTATCACAGAGTCCGGAAAGTACTGCTAGACTGAACTGTTTTCTATATAATATTTCTTAATGGAAGAGAACCACATAGAAGAATACTAGCTTGATAGTCCATTTTATCTGATTAAAAATTAAAATAGTTATCCAATGAAAGTGAAAACATTTCTCATTATTAAAGCAGACCAATTTTTTTTTGATTTTTAAACCTGTATTCCCATTACTTGCAACTTCATTAAATTTGAAGTGTCATGGTAAGACTTTCCATATGGATTATATCTATTAGACTTGGTTTTATTACTTTTTGTGATGATTTTTAGTCCTTTTAGAGAATGAGATCACGGGAAAATACAGTGTTTATTAATTACTGAAATGTTAGGGATACTTTTTTTTTTAATGTGGCTCCCACTATTATACACTGATAACACTTGTAATTTAGTAAGGAATTGACTCCAAATCACAGACATTCTTTTGGATGTAAAATCTGCTCCAGATTTGCCTTTGATAAAGGCAGTTTGCACATATACAGTAGAAACTGCATACAGTTCATGCTAAGTCACTCGAAGCTTACACGTGAACATGAGTTAGTTAAGAGCATGAATTAACTGCTTAAGACTTCAGATTTCAGTAAGTAATGTAAGTTTTATTCCTATCCTGCTTTATGTTCCCCTGGGAATTCTCTCTGGGGAGAGAGAGAATTCAGGAGATCTCTCTGAATATTCTGCATGTCTGCCTTCCATTAGCTGTTTATTTGTGGAAACTATACCCCTAAATCTACCTCTCAGCATTATTGTTTAATAGGTACACTTAACCCTATAGAAGAGTCCATCACTCCTGTGATCCAAGTGACATTGCTGGTAGGAGCCGCAAGAGTGGGACAAGAAGCTGACTGGTTCATCCGTGGAAAAGACAAGTGTTAGACCAGTGGGTATATAAAGGGGATGGAGAAGCCATAAGCTGCTGTGACTGAAAGAAGAGGTTGAAGTCAGGGACATGTGCTATCACCCAAAGTTGTTCAAGAGATAGGGAGAAGCTGAGATGAGGCTGTGAGGTGCACTTGATAACCGGTTAGAAAAGGGAGAATGTGAAAAAAAAGTCAACAATGAGGAACTAGAAGCTGTGAGAAGAAAAGTACGAGTGTCTGGTTACGAAAGCTGGAGCCATTACAAGTTATCTAAGGAGAGAATAAAAACCAGTGAATTGAGGAGAGTCAGACCAGTGGGAAGACTTGAGGGAGAGAGAAAAGATCATGGACAGGAAAGAAAGAAAAGGTTGAGTTTGAAGTTCAGTCTACAATACACGCTCACTTTTCAGCCAGGAACAGAGTTCAGAGTCTTGCTTTTTTCTTGTTCTATTCTATTCTATTCTATTCTATTCTATTCTATTCTATTCTATTCTATTCTATTCTATTCCATTCTAATTCTGTCAGTTTCATCCTTTCAAGAAGGACTAGAAAGAATTACAGCCTACTGCTTTAACAGCTACTGTATTAGCCCAAGTGACAGAAAATTCTGTGGTGAATCAAAAGCCTCAAGTGCTGATGATTCACATGGCATAATTTAGTTTATTAAAAAAAATCAAACCCAAACCAAACAGAAACCAAAACTGAGGAAATTTCACACGTCCATGCATGCATATATAAAATTTGTATTGAGATAATATTCTTAAACAAGAAAACTTAAATTCATTGCCTGTGGGAAAAGCCAGAATCATGACTATGTTTGTAAACTTCATGCAGCTCCTTTTGTTGATTAAAGCCATGATCAGAAGAGATCAAAGGATGAAACATGATGTAGGAATGATTGGGCAATGAAGGATTGTCTTGCCACTGGTGTCCCAGTTCATTTTTGGCAGGAAGCAGTAAACACATATCAAGGGTTGCTTGGGAAAATCACTCTAATTTTATGTTCCTTATTTTCTGAGTGTCTGACTTAAAACATCTGTAACCTAAGTTGCAGAGCTGCTATAAACTCATGACTGTGCATGAAGTCAATATGAACTGTACTGAAATATGTGAATGATGGGTAATATTAGAGACAGACAAGATAAATCCCAAATGCTTCAAGCTGAATAACTTAAAAGTAATAGTTCTTTAGACAATAACCTCTGTGTCTATTAGTCCCCATCTGTTTAGGAAAGACAAAAATAAAGTCTTTTATCATAGTGTTGTCAGAACACAGACATTACTGCGGCATTGTGCGTTTTGCATAAACCTTGTGCTACATACAAGGGGGAAAGTAACAAAAATAAAATGAGATTAGAATGCATAAGCAGAACAGATATAAATGACGACAACCTCTACTTTGATTCTAGCATTACCTAAATAATAAGTAATTTAATTTACAATGTATTAGTGGTGTTCTAACATGGATTTATTTTCTGTGTACATTCCTACTATACACCAGGAATGTTCCGTATTTTTGAGGATTATTTTAATGGCTGACTACTGTTGCATGGAACTTATATCCCATTATCTTATGGCTCTGCAATGCATGAATCCTTCATATATTTACGGAGTTAAAGTGTGTCTCAGAGTCAGAGAAACAGAGAGACTGCTTATTGTTAAATTCACTAAATTATTCTAGTATTGGATGCTGATTTTTGTAATTTCAAAAACTTTTAACATTCTAAGTGGATATTTCTTATTCCAGGCACTTGCATTTTTTTATTAAGTTTAAAAAAATTCATTTATTTTGCTGAACAATAGAACCATCTGTTTGCTTTTACTGTCAAAACAAACAAAAAAAAAGAAATATTTTTTAAGAGTGATAAACCCTCGATATATCTCATTGAAGCTGAGTAGTTGCAACATACACTCTGACTTTAGGTTTCAAATATCTTCTCTCATATTTATGTGCCATTTCATGAATAAGCACCTTGTATAGAAATAACACAATACAGAATGTCCTAGCTAGCAAGTCTAGTCTCTAAGCAGTCTTTAGCTCAGCAGATTACTGCAATGATTGTTCACCTGAAAAAAAAAACAAAGTCTGTTCTTTGGAGGATGAGAAACAGTTTGACATTCAAACCACATCTCCAGAAGAAGGCTGGAAGTTTAGAGAATTTTTCTTCCATTCCTTGTAACCTCATTAATCTCACTGGGTTCATGATGCTCACAGGACAAGTGGACAAAGTATGTCCAATTTTTCATACCACAAAGCTTACTATTATCAAAAGCCCTTTCTGAATAGGATTCAATGGTCTATTCTTTTTTTAACTGATACAGGTCAGTTCAGAACAAAATCATACAGAAGAGCATGTTTAAGATTCATGTCAATGTACTGTCTTTAACATCAGACTTCCTTAAAGTATATACTGTTTCTCTTTCAGAGGCGCATGTTTATTATGTCAGAAACTCCCAATATCTTTCTCTTGATTGTTTCACAAAGAATGCCCCAAATTATTTTGGTTAAAAAGTTGATTTGATTTCTTCTTCCTTGTTTTTGTTCTCTTCTATTTCATCTAATATGGCTTGGAAAAAAAAAAAAAAAGGTTATCAAGAACATTCAACAGTCCCAATGACAAGGATCAGGCACTTGAAAAGACACATGCTTTTTGTTTTATCACATGTGTTTTAGGTCTTCTGCAAAGTCTATACTACACCACAGAAGTGTTGACAACTAGTGAATACTCAGAAGCATTAACAAGTTAGAGAAACACAATGTACGTTCATCAGAATGCATTTATAAATCATTCATATAATCAAACAATATGAGCCCTACTAGTGTTCTTATCAAAGAAACACTCCCTGTGAGTCCGCATTATATAATTCCCACAATAGCTTTTCTAGTTAAACAAGCCACTTAACACTTCTAACAGAATACTTGCATTGTTCTCTAAATCTTATGAGGATAAAAGTTATCCGATGATTTTCATGATTCTTGCGAGAAACAGTTATCTGGTAAGCATACGCATTAATGCAGGTTTTACAAATGAGATTCACTAATCTTTTTATTTCAATATTTTAATTGCATGAATGACACTTTTTTCTGTGTGTTTTAATCTATTTAGCAGCAGATAGTGGTTGTGGAAATTCCTAAAGGTCTAGTTTAAAGTGTTGCAGGATGAGGTATTGACCCTTTCTTCTGACTCATTTAAAAATCATTTTCGGTATACTAAGATATGTTGCAAGTAGGCTCAAGTGGATTAATAAATTATTATCCCTCTCACTCTTACTTCTGCTTCTTGTGTACTACTTTTAGACATTGCCATTATTGTATCTTCTCAAAAATCAGATGGAAACTCTTGTGGACAAAAGTCCTGACTTCCTGCAAACTCAAATTCCTTTCTTTCCCTATAAATAGTAACAAAGAAAAAAATGTACCAAGGAAAGAGAAAAAACATCTTTGTCATACATTACTTCCAAATACACCTGCAGTAACCCGGTTTTCAAATAAATTATTTTTAACTGGTTAAGATGAACAGGAAATTTTCTCTGGATGATAATAAAAAATCTATGAACTCACAGTGAGGACATAAATGAAGAGGGGAGAAGTGCAGCCGCTAGCTCAATGATGCCTTGCCTGGGGCTGGAGCTCAGATGTGCAGTCAGTGTGACTACTGTACTGCTTGCAGTCCTGGCAGTCCTCTTCCCACAAGGAAAAACAGAGGAGGCAGGTGTCCCCATCCCCATGCCATTCACTGTGGCTCACATTTCATCCTTGGCATACCCATGGCATGGAGGGTGCTCAGATCTCCTCTCTGGTGCAGACCAAGGGTGTCTCCACCCCCAGATACAGAGACATCTTAGAAAACAAATCTTAAAGTACCACACTCTGGCAATACAAATGAATATGTAAACATAACATAATAATTTCTCAATAGCACATAATTGCATGGGCTGCTTGCAGACAAGGGGGCAGATTCCCACTTTCCCTGATAGCCTTCAGTTACTAACAATAGTAGAGTTCCTATTTGCTCCAGGAAGTATGTTTTTCTTATAGACCAGTCTAGATGGACCCAGCAGTTAATCTATCACTGTCAATTATTTACACTAGTCAGTTGAAGTTTTGTTAATACAGAGCCTGTGATCAGTTTTAGATATGATTACCTAGCACAGGAAGGCTAACACAGCAGGTCTAGGGAGGTTCTCCTCCCCATCTACTCCACTCTGGTGAGATTACACCTGGAATACTGTATCCAGTTGTGGGCTCCCTAATTCAAGAGAGGCAGAGATCTACTGGAAAGAGTTCAACAGAGAGTTATGAGGGTGATTAAGGAACTTCAATATCTCTCTTATGAGGAAAGGCTGAGAGAATTGGGACTGTTTAGTCTGGAGAAGAAAAGGCTGAAAGGGGATCTTATTAACATCTGTAAACATCTAAGGGGTGGGTGTCAAGTGGAAGGGGCCAGTCTCTTTTCTGTGGTGCCCAGTAATATGACAAGAAATAATGGGTACAAGCTAGAACATAGGAGGTTCCACCTCAACATGAGAACAAACTTCTTTCCTGTGAGGGTGACGGAGCACTGAGACAGGCTGCCCTGAGAGATTCTGGAGTCTCCTTCTCTGAAGACTTTCAAAACTCACCTGGATGCGTTCCTGTGTGACCTCCCCTAGGTGATCCTGCTCTGGCAGGGGGGTTGGACTCGATGATCTCTAGAGGTCCCTTCCAACCCTTTACATTCTATGATTCTATAATTTTATGATTCTATGATCTCTTAAAAAGTTGCATTCTAAAATCAGTTATTCTCAAATGCAGAAAAGGTCAATATGAACAAACCAGAAGCAGTAAAGTAATAAAATCCAATCCCATTAAGTGAAGAAATTTAAAAGAAAAAGTAATCTATATATATGTTTCTTCATACTGTAAAACAGGAAATCATGTCCTGTACTTTAAAACAATGAAGCATGGCAGGTAAATTTTAAACCAGTAAAGGTACTAAAGAACATCACTGTTAAACAAAATTCAATTTTAATCAATTTATAAAGACTAAAACTTTCTGATTACAAGTCATCATGCTGATGGTTTTAGCATTAAAATCTTTAAATAATTTGAAGGAGATAGGCAGTTTATCTTTAGGAAGAAATTTAGAGGCGAAGGAGATTCCTGCCACGTCTTCATTATTGTAAATGTATTGGGAGCTAATTTGATGGGACAAAATTTTGAACAGCACTAAAATAATATGCACTGTTGCAGTAAAATGACTGCAGAATGTAGCATAAGAATCAAAGAAGGTAAGGTGAAGTGAATCTGCATGTTCTATTCAATTTTCCTGCTAATAAACAATGGTTCCTCAAAGCACAATTTTGAATATATAGTTCAGATTAATTTTAAATGTCTGGAGAAATAGATGCTTCATCTCTCTTCTCAAGATTATAATCCACTTTACTCTGTGGAGTTTGTGGCTGGTGTGGTTTTGGTAATAGAAGAGGAGACTACTGGAATGACTTCTGTAAGAAGATTTAAGAAACTTAGGCCCACCTCTGGCCAAGGCCGAGAAAATCAGCACCTCTGAGATAATACGTTTAGGAGGGGAAATCCTGTTGGGCAAGTTCCTTTGATTGAGAGTTCTTTAGTCTTGGAGATGAGTGGTTCCTGAGAGAAACACCTATGCAGACACTGAGATTAGTGAGAAAGAAGTAGGGGAGGCATTCTGGAGCAGCCATTTCCCTTTGACCTGTGGTGACATGGCAAGCTGAGCCCTTGCAGCCCTTAGAGATAACAGTGGAGAAGAATTTAATCTGCAGCCTGTGGAGGACACCATGCTAGAACATAGGACTGTTCCCAAAGGTGTCTGTGACTCTGAGGGAAGCTCGCACTGGAGCAGTCTGTCACTGGAAAGATCACAGACCATGAAAGGGACCCACTCTCTGTAGGAGAAGTTAATGAAGGACTGTCTCCCATGGAAAGGAGGCCCCATTGCCACAGAGGAGTATGAGGGGTTTTGACCCTGAGGAGGAAGGAGCAGCAGAAACAACATGGAACAGTCTGGAACTAACCACAACCCCCATTCCCTGGCTCCCTGTGTCACTGGTGGGGAGGAGGTAGCAGAGTTGGGCCCAGGAAGAAGGGAGGGGTGCAGAGAAGTTTTATGTTTAGGATCCAGCAGTTGTCCAGTTGTCCTACTTTGATTTAATTGGTAAATTGGTGGTGGTTTTATTTAGATTAAATTGATTTTTTTTCCCTAAGTCAAATTTGGCTTTTGTCCATGACCATAAATGATGATCAAACCCTCGCTGTCTTTTGTCTATACACTCAAGTCTTTTATTATATTTTCTCCTCCCTATCTCACCAGAGTCAGGTAGGAGTGAGGGAGCAGCTGTGTAGATGCTTTGCTCCTGGCTGGGTGGGCTTAAACCATGACACTTACAAACTGCTGAGAATCTTTCCTTGACATTCAGCCCATATCTCATAACAGAAGCAATCAAGTTTGTCTTGCCAGACTTCCCTTCATCTACCCTTAATGCACTGTGACTGTTTGTACAAATAGAAAAGTCAAGAGCCACTTCAGTACAAAGATGTTTCTAAAACAGGAATACTCTTGATTCTAAGAAAATAAATTACCTTATTCTTACTTTACTGTTTTGGTTTTCAGTGAAATTGTAGCACTTGACTTGGAATACAGTGCCTAGTGATAAATAGGGCTCCATCAGTCTCTTCCCCTGAAGAGATATTTAAGAGCCAAAAAAAAAGAAATATTTTATTGACCTATGTAAAACCTAGGGATAGATCTTCATTTGATATAAAACTTTTTGTGTGCATTAACTTAAGTGGAGCACAGCCAAGTAATGATCTGAGGATCTGGACCATTAAGTTTAATATAGTTGTTTGTATGGGGTAACCACCATTGATTAAATATTATCATTTGTATTATATAAATGCCTCTGAATGACTTTTACTGTGCTTTCCTTAGCTACTTCTCTTAATGATTTTGCATTGTGAAAGGAAAATTTTTAGATAAAAGTCCAATGATGAACATGCATTTCTTCTTGTTGGCATAAATATTTCAACAATATGAGTTTCTGGATATAGCTCATAAGTATATGAAGATCACTGCAGTCCTGGATAACGGCCAGCCTCAAGTTCAGACATGAAATTCTCTGTGACATATCAATCTGAGAATATATCAGAGAGATCACAGAAGTAACATTTATAATTTATGACTCCTATAAAACCCGAGAAGAAATAATTTTCAACCAGATAGGTTTCAGGGCCTGAATAAATAGATATAGAGGATCAATAGGTCTGAAGTGGCACTTCTGCATTTCTTGACATGACTCAGATCAAGTGATGAAAATCAAGTCCATGTGCAATAGACCCAATCACAATCCGTTTCTAGTTTACCTCACTGAGCCTTCACCTTTCCCACAGCATTTTCCATTCACATAGGTGAAATCAAAACATTATACACCTAGAAATAAGTCACCTTGAAAAAAAAAAGCTCACAGCTGTGTCACCTATCTTCCTTACTTGAACCTCTCAGCAGAAATCAAACATCTCTGAGCATGTGTCTGATGAGGCTGCAGTGACAGAGAATTTTCTGACTGGGTCTATAAATTGGCTATCGCTATCTGCAACATGGTGTAAGAAATGAGCTAGAGATAAGCCTCACAGGAGTCATGTTGCCTTGATAAAGCTGTTTGTTTTCCAACATTTTTGTCAATATGACATTACATAATTCTTCATTCTTGTATCTCAAGCTCACCGTCTAATACAGGCAATACAATACAGTTTGTGAGGTCCAAAAGACATTGCAATAACAAAACAAAGCAGTACCATCTACTTAACCTAATGCATGATCTGTAGTCCTAAGGATTTCAGCAAAACCACTTGCTATAGGTGAGTATAACAAAAGCACAAGTCTTCGCAGTATAGGAGAGTTATGACAGAAAAATATCTGGTTAATGACTGAAGCTTCTGGGCTCCAATACAACATAGCAGTAGCATCAACAACAGCAAGAGACATTTGTTAGTGTAACCAGATTTGTATAATAGTTCTCAATGCATTGATTTCACTTTTCAGTCTGTCTTGGAGTGATTTTTTGTCTTGGAGTTTATCCTATGTCGTCTGCCCATGCCCAGAAAAATGAATTTTATGCCTTTCTATGTCTTTAAACTGAGTCTGAGAAGGGAGAGGAGAAGTTCTGTTTTTTTCTTTTCCCTCNCTTATACTTTGTGGATTGTAACTTACGAGTTGCCTTAGTATGTAATGAATTTTTACAGAGGAAAATCTTTAAAAAATAAATGCCCATTAAAAACACTTAACAAAACTTTGCAGTTAAATGTCACTTTGAATCAAGAATTATATTTCATAAAATACAAAATATTCAGATTTTCCAAAAGGATATTTTTTTGATGAAAACATTACTCATTAATGATTTCTATTTCAAAATGGAATCAAAAGATTATTTAAATATAGTAAAAATTAAGAAAATATTAAAACTAAAAAAAGCAAACGCGTTGAACTCTCTTGAGAAATTTCGGTGAGAGTAGTGTTCCTTACTCATGGAACAGCCTCAGTACATTGTATTTAAATATCCATATGAATATATACATATATGAAGGAAATGGATATTGCATCCCTAGTTATGGAAGGTCAACAGAGTGTCTCAGGATAATTACTGAATGAAAGAGTAAATTGGCAGTTCTTTTATCCAAAGACTTTTCCTGCAATCAAAAATGAGCAAATTCAGACAGGAATCCACTTTCAACAGTGGAGAATTGCATCCACTGGATGACCAAAGAAATGAATCAAAGAATGTCCTTTGGACAGAAATTCCTGAAAGAATGTAGAGGCAGGAGAGGGGACAAAACCAAAAGAAAAGCCCATGCTGTGGTTTTGGAGACTATTCTTGAGGTAAGAACAAGCAGTGAAGGTACTATTGAAGTGACTTGTAATTATGTAAACTATGTGTTTTTAAAAGTAGAAATCTGAAATGCTTGACATCTTCAGAAACTCAACATCAATCAGTGTATACACTGTGTGCACAACATCATGCTTACAGCTGGGTTAAAGTTGCTTAAAACCAGTAAAATCTCAGTGATGTCAGAATGTCAAGGTACATTTGATGTTCTAGTACAAATCAGTTGCCTTACATTGCACGAAACAGTAATTACACTACCTTTTACAGTGTAAAGTAGAAAAAACAGTGTAAGTGTTCTTGCAGGTTGTTTGTAGTAACAATGTATTTTTATAGTCTATTATTTAAGATATGCACATGAGTTATTGATGCTATGGTTTTATAGTCAGATGGAAATTACCGGAAGATTTGGTTTGTGAATCCCTGGCAGTAAAACCCACACAATGCCTGAACTTTAAATTTGACTTTGTAATATTAATGTCACCTGGAGAAGTCCTACTTTTTAGTAAAGCTAATGGAGATGTGAAAGGCTATTTTTTCACAGCTATGGTGAGTAAAAAAAAATAAAAATATTTCTTTAGAAAAGCTATGAATCTTAATTCCCAGTTACTCTAAGGACTACTCATCATGGCTCAGTTAAACCATTTCAAGTCCTGTTTTCATGACTAGTGGAACATAACAGGTTTCACTGTGAAAAAATAAAGACAAATTAACGACCTTTATCACCCTAAATTGCTCATTATAATGCACAATTTCTCTCTCACTATTAGAAACTTGGAAAAGTTGCCTTTCTCTAAAGGCAACTTTTCCAAGCTTTCAGAATATTGATAATCTCCTGAATTTATAACATACCAGATGGCATTTGACATTACTTGTGCTTTACCATGTCGAAAATCTGAGATTACTTAGCACTTGATCTATGGAGTCTACAAGATATGGTACAGCTGAAAAGCTACTTTTGAACATGTGATTATCATGAATCCCACCACCACCACTTTTTTTTTTTTTTACTTATCAATTCTTCTTCACCTGCCAGAATTCTCCAGCTACCTTTCTCAAATTTTTAACCAGTAAATGATTAGTTGACTCAAACACATATCAAAATACTACAATCTAAGTAACTTTGATGAATTTAGATTAAAATGATACATGTCATCACGATACCTAAGGTACATGTGTACTTAAAAAGAGCCTCATCTATCCTGCAATGTTAGCTGTGCTTCCTTTGTAGGCATGCGTATTGTATGAAAACACTTTGCTTGTTCTAATAACTTGGCTGCTTTTGGTGCCTACTGGGTACTTTTGTAAATAACGATGCATTAGAAAATGATACTTTTGAAAAATGAAACTGAACTCATTTATTTTCATCACCTTCCATAGTGATGGTGCAGCTTGTATGCATATTGCACTAGAATTTAAAGGCAACTAAAGCAGTTTACTGATGATTATAGTAAAAAAGTTTATGACCAAAGGGAGAATTACGCTATAAAATCAGCTTATACTTTTCATGTACTTATCATTTGCCTTGATAACCAGAAATCTCTAATTTCCCTAAATTTTACATTTGGTCCTCCGTGCTAATAAATGTGATTTTCCAGCTCTTTGCAAAGTTGTATTTCAATTAAATGTCAGTACCTACTGGATTAACCAATGTGGCATTAGGAGGTCAAATAATCTATGCAGCTGTCATGTGTCTCGGTAAGTAAGCAGTGGCTAAGGATTAGGACCTTGATTTCAAGCTGTACTAATGTGTAATGGAGCAAAAATTACAGTTTTTGCTGGTTGTACTAATCAGAATTCTGGGCCAATGTATATTTCAGAATAGTCCTGAAAATATCACAGCAGGACTTCAGTCTAAATTCACTTTTAGCTTTACTATGTCATCTCTTCAGCTGATACTAAGTGGCAATCAACATGAATATACAGTTGAAGGAGGAAAAAAGACAATAAGTCAGAAGCAGAGCAGTGTCTGAAAACTTTAAAATTTCAATGAATAATTGATAAAAACAGAACTACTTGCCTTAAAGTAAATAGGTAGTAAGACTCCAAGGAAGTTAAGCATAGCCACCCACAACCAGTACATTTCTTACTCTGTTTCAGCATTCCTGATATCTAAACACACTTCGTTGTCCTATCAAACTGACCCAATTAACTTACTTAGGTGACAATCAGAATGGAAATCATATACCTTAATGAAGAAATTTCATTCTTTTTCAAAAAAATATCAGTTGATTAAGAAGCTGCATTGAATGCATCGTGAAGCTCAGGACTGTGATGCTGGAGTCTGTTTGGTTGTGCTGATCGGCCATTTCAATTTTCATCATATTATTTCCTTCCCAGGAAAAAGGTAAATATGTACCATGGTATTTTACCTGTTTTGCAAAGGACAGGAAATTCCACATAAAAGTATGATTTTCACACAAAATATATTTAATTTAAGCTTTTTGGATATGACACCCAGTTTGCCAGAACAACTTTATGCTCATTAAAGTATCTGTTTTCTTAGTCTGCCTCCTAAGTTAATACTTAGAATGTGTTTTCAGGCAAACATAGATAGAAATAGGGACTACCATTACCTTTGACTTGCTATGTCTGTTTCAAACTCATTGTTTATTTTTTAAATTAAAACTGTATGCTATTATAGAGTGAATATTCAAATAATATTTTTTTATCATAAATGCTTCAGGTTAACACTGCTGATACTAACCTTCATTATAACATACAAGCTCTCATCCTGAAGGTATGCTTAATTCCAAGCATAACAGCAGTAAAAATATAAATGCTAGGCTACATAAAAGAAGCACTTGCAATTGGTTTACACAGTCAGAAATAGCATTCAAATATTTCTAAGTAAAAAAAAAAGAAAAAAAAGAAAAGAAAAAATGCATCCTAGTTATATCACAAATACAGACAATTGTATTTGTACCCATTGAATTGTAGAAAATCTTATGATGTATGGGTGAATTTGACATTACTTTGTTTAACTCAACAACTTGTTAGTCCAATCTTTTTTCCAATGATTCCCCATTTCCATTTCAGGCTCATCTTTATTCTTCCAAGCTAGCGTTTTCCCGGTAGAAATTCATGAGAAGAATCCATATTTTAGTATGTTTAGCAACTAAGATAATAACTCTTTATTAAAATAATATGTAGTATATATATGGTTAATGCTTCCACATTTTACTTACAGCTGAACCTGGAATAATTTAATATCAGCCACAGAAGGAGGTATGGAACATTTAAGCTGAACTTTATTATGTTTAGTGGACCATGTTATTAAATATATATTGTTAAAGAGATATATTTTTCAAATGCTGTTGACTGTTAGGTTGCAAAGAACACAATGAATATTGATTTAATTACATACCATGGGTTTGACCTAGACTTAAAATCGTTAGCTGGAGTAACTAAATACACAACTTTAGCACGAATAGCATTTATGTGACTTCAAAACAGCAGAAAAAGAATGAATGAAATGCTGGAACTTTTTTTTCTGTTCAAGCAATAGCCAGTTCACTGCCCACCTCATTCACTAGCTGCAGAAAGGTTCACTTTTGACTTTGTTCATATACCTGATAGATATTTCCTGCTCAGTTAGACAGCTGGCTGAGGACAGTGATCTGAGGTAAAGCACCTTCTCCTGCCCTTTTGACAACTGGATGCATGACTGCTTAGAAATTAATGTGAATAATCTCATCTCTGGGAAACTCAGGAGCACCAGGTAACTAATTTTATGTCAAATACATGGTCTGAATTTTCAGCTTTGTCTGAAGAAAACCCGAGTATTCTTTTCAGGCAGGGTAAAAGATAAAGTAAGCAGCTGGAATTTGGCTTAGTTTGTACTAGTTTCCAAGAGAATTCATGTAGAGGAAAATTTGCATTATATAGTTCTGCACTGACATATTCCTTCTATGAATAAATTGCTTTCTCTTTCAGCACGAGATGGGCAGAAAAGGTTATCTAGGTGAATGTTTCTCTTTAAAACTCTGTGGTGCCTATGGAAAAATTCAATCCATATTCTGACCAGCTGAGAAGCACATTAAATTCATTCTTATATGAGTAGGAATGAACTATTTAGACATAAATTTTGTATCTTGTTATCTCAACCTTGATTTAAAAATGGTCCTGAATCACATTACTAACTTCACTTCTGTACAACATTTTATCTTTCAGATCCATTTCTTTGAAAAATTATCACAACTGGTATTTGGTCTAGATTGGGTCTGCTGGCAGATGAAGTTATCTTACAGAATCAATCAGCCAGCTGACTTGTTAACCATTCGTTATTATTTCCATGGAACTCCTACACAGGCGTATCCTACATAGGATACATTTAAAAGAGAAATATACCTTTTTATATATTCAATCATTATTTTTTACACATTTTAATTATGGAGTAAGAAAATCATGAATTGGCAAAACAAAATATTTCTAGAAATAAATGAATAAATATAATCACAATCTGATTAGCTTCACTGGGGCCATAGAAACAGAACCTATGGATAGGTCACATTTTGTGTAATTGCATAAAAGTTGCTCTATGGATTCAAAGTAAGTGAAGGATTTCCATCTTTAACACATTATTAAAAACTTTATTTAGCTTCTGTCACCTTTACTTTATTCATCTTTTGTGAAGAATATCACTGAGAAAAAGCTTGAAAATTTTGACTTATTTTTTCTACATTTGCTTAAATAGAATAGCTGTGAAACAGGAGCAAAACAGAACAAGAATATATGTTAAGAAGATGCAGTTTGCATTTCCCAGACTGCAGAACAAACTCTGATATCACACTAGAGACCTTTTAAGCTAAGGAAATGTTCTGGGATCAGAATATGATAAAGCTACTGAAATATGAAGAAAATGATAACATTAAGTATATTTTACAATGTTTTTTTCTTATGACCATGATAAAATTCTTTTGTTTCTTTAAGAAAATATTGCCTTAAGGTCTAATCTTACAAATCCTGTGCTTCATGTTGAAATCTATAAAAGTCTAAAGCCCATATGACTCAAAGTCCTTTAATAAAGTATGGAATTCCAATATTAGAAGACAAGAATCTTGATATTTACTTATCCAATTGAAGAACTCGTCATGTTTTATAAACACACCACCTATTTTCCATCCTATTTCCTAGGGCTGGAGAAAAAAGACAAATGTTTGCCTAAGATATGGAGGTTGGCCAATGTGACACCCATCCATAAAAGGGGCCAGAAGGGGGATCCAGAAAACTATAGGCCTGTCAGCCTGACCTCAGAGCCTGGCAAGGTTATGGAGCAGATCATCCTGAGTGCCATCAAGCAGCGTATATAAGACAACAAGGGGCTCAGGCCCAGCCAACATGGGTTTAGGAAAGGAAGGTTCTGCCTGACCAATCTGATCTCCTTCTATGACTGGGTGACTCACCTGGTAGACGAGGGGAAGGCTGTGGATGTGGTCTACCTAGACCTCAGCAAAGCCTTTGACACAGTCTCCCATAGCATCCTCCTGGAGAAGCTGGCAGCCCATGGCTTGGACAGGTGCATCCTGCGCTGGGTTAAAAACTGGCTGGATGACCGTGCACAGAGAGTGGCTGTGAATGGTACCACATCCAGCTGGTGTCCAGTGACCAGTGGTGTCCCCCAGGGTTCAGCACTGGGCCCAGTTTTATTCAGCATCTTTATTGATGACCTGGATGAGGGGATCGAGTCTACCGTTAGTAAATTTGCAGATGACACTAAGTTGGGGGGGAGTGTTGATCTGCTGGAGCGTAGGGAGATGCTGCAGAGGGACCTGGACAGGCTTGATCGATGGGCTGAGGCCAATGGTATGAGGTTCAACAAGGCCAAGTGCAGGGTCCTACACTTTGGACACAATAACCCTGGGCAGCGCTACAGACTAGGGGAAGAGTGGTTGGAGAGTGGCCAGGCAGAGAGGGACCTGGGANTTGATATTGCTTCTGAAAGAGAATAAAAACAAAGACTTCTACCTCTCAGTATTTTGTTACCATTGCCACATCTATTCATAATGAATTTTCCCATGAAAAAAAATTAAAATCAAACAACACACCAAAAATAAAATAAAAAAACAAACAAAACAACACAATCCTAAACATATTCTATATAGTATTATTTGTGGTTTTGAGATTTCTGATAATATTTAGTAACCGTGATCTGGTTACTCATACTCAGTGCCTTTACATATTTTTCTCATGCATTGTTCTGTGTTAGAGTATATCTGTCTGGGCTGTTTCCATATGACTTTAAATTTAAATACAAGTCTTTAAACTGCCGTAAAGAATCCTGAAGAATTTGACTAAGGAAGAACGATAACACATTACACAAGATTCTGCCACTGCACAAACTATGACATATATTTTATCAGAGCACTTGCTATTCCTTTCTTTAACCATGGTAAGTACCGAGTTTTTATCTGGAATTCTGAATATCTGTGTCATTTGCTCCCATAATGCAGAGAAATGTAAACGACATGGGTGAAATCCTCACTCCACTGTATGTGTGGGAAAAATTTTGCCTTCAAAGATCCCAAGGCTTTAAAACTGAAGGGCAGAAGAACACATTTATATTAGGAGAGCAAAAGATCATAAGCTGAATCATTATGAAACCCTCCACCCCCACATTTTTTTTTATATTCCTGTAAATAGAGCACTTTTGAGCTCTGAATTTATCATTTATTTCTTGACTTCTCTCAATTTCAATGCTACGAGAAATGGCTGATGTTCTCCTATTAAGCACATGATTAACTTCTAAAAGGGTTCATAACAACCCAACCTTATTGAGTTGAAGGGCACAGTAATTGAAAAACCTCTAATGGTGTCTTTTTTTCCAGAAGAAAGCAAACAAAAATTCAGCAGCAGAGTAATGAATTTTGGAGTGACCATGATCTGCTAAATGATCACAGGCGGCTGTTTCCACAAGAAAGACATTTGTAATAGATTTTAAATCAGCAGGAGGGAGATAAAAGCTTTAAGTACTCTTGAAATCTCACAAGTGTGAAAGACTTCATACATCATGACTGAAATAAAGAAAGGTGATTAATAATTGTCCTTTACCTAAATGAGTTGCCAGATGCACTGACTCTCAGGTGTGAAAAAAAAAAAAAAAACAAAAAAACAAACAACTAAAGCCAAAACAACCCTAGATATTCTTGATGCAAAATTGCTCACAGTTCTTCCTGTTACCTGTAGGAAGTTAGAAGTGAGCAATTCTTTAAAGACTACTTTGTATTAAGAGCTCCAGCAGGGTATCATTGACTTGCTTATGGAATTTTAGGTTGGAAAGAGAACTGGATTCAGTGGTCTGTCTAGTTCAGCTTCTCCAGTGTAACATTTCTGCAGTCATGTGTAACAACAACATAGAAGCAATAGTATTAGCCTGAATTCATTTATCTCATATGTTTAACTAATTTGCCAAATTCAGGTGTTAAATTTACATTTGTTATCTTGCTACTGAGGCAAATGTTACCGTGTTACTGTTTGCATTTTTTTTTTCTTTTCAATATTGAAATGTTTTAAATTGGATTAGCTGTATTTATTCAGGTTCTTTGACTTCCTTTATCCTCTTAAAATACATTCGGAGAGATTTTCCCAGATTTGTGTGGAAGAAGATTGGAGAAAATAAGTTTTCCAATCAACAAATAGAAGCAGATGGCAGACACTACCCATCAGCTTCAAGGCAAGGCAGGCAAGCTGGGCAATGACCATAATGGTAAGTAGGGATTCTTTAGTTACAGGAATCATGTCAGGAAAAGAAATGGCATTACAAGAGAAGGACTGTGGAGTTAATACATATTTGAAGACATGCAAAAATACTGAGTAGCCTCCTTATTCCTTAAAGCTCCATTTTGTGACTATGGCCGTGATCATTTTCCATACAGCCGTTCCATTGGAAAATTCCAGCTCAAAGGTGTGGACAGGAGATTTTCTTACAGGTATACAGAGGACAATCCTTGCCTCGGTTCTTGCTTCCAAAAATCTTCTTCTATACAACAAACAAAGAACAAACAAACAAACCAACAAAACCCCAGACATTGAAAGGTATCCATTATGTATTTTTTACTTTTCTTTGGGACTACCTAACTATTATTTTAAATATGGAAGCAGTTTTTTGCAGTTTTACAACCACAAATGTTATGATACACGTATATGATCTGCCACTTTACATCTTCTACTCATTTAGATATTACATATTTTATTAGGAAGTACCAGATTGCTCAAAAGATGAAAGATTAATTCAACATGTTGTTAAAATTTTAAGCACACATGTACATTAATGTACATTACTTGCTTTTTCTACTCCCCCTACTAATGAACCATTTTATACTTCATAACTGATACATAATTCATGTCAGCCTGATTCAGAAAAAAACTGTGGATAAAACAGTAAAGCAGTTTCCTCCTTCTGTTGGGACAGTAGTTGTTTTTGAGATCCACTCTGGTGAGAGAAGAACTGTCAATTATAATGATGTATTAGCTTACTTCACTGCTATTAGTTTGGGTTATTATTGGTTGCTTTGGTTGCTTTTTATTTTAGTGCTTGCCAGATATTTGTGGCTCCATAACTATACACACTGTCTGAACCATACTGAAAATGTTTCCTGTCTACGTCTATAAAATACCATCCAATAGGTATGAACTGGTGCTGAGGAGCTAACATCTGTACTGTACACACATTGGGGATGAAGAACATGTTACTTTGCGCTAGCTATAAACTGAATTTACAGACTAAAGACCCATCATCTCGTTTAATTCCATTTCAGAGATGCAGTGCATTGTAAAACAAAGCATGGTAAAGAGGAGTGATGGGGATACTTTTATGAAGAATAATCCTGGTCTCAGATAACCTAGTGAATAAACACCTGCATTTCAAGTAGGTAACTAAAAAATGAGATCTAGGAAACGAAAGACTTCTCTTTCTCATTTCTAGGGTATATTTTGCCTCCATAAAAAAAATGGCTGTGTCTTGTTCTCACATATAACTATGCAACTCATGAACCAAAAGAACATCCTTGAATTTCATGTCAGTAAGAAGGAAAACAAGAAAAAATAAAAAAAATCACTAAGCAATAAAGTAAAATATATGTCATCATTACACAGTTGAAGTGCTCAAAGGGTTAAGATGAGTTCTTAACCTTAGGCTAGGCTTCTGTAGCTCTTTTCCACAAGGCACCTTTAAAATATATTAATGTCTTTACTCTCAGTATTATATTGAAATTAGCAGTTCATTCCAACTTATGATGATTCTGAAAATTTATTTGATAATTTAGAATTGAGTGTCTAAGAATGGAGTCCCAGAATATGTGATTTGACTTCCAGAAGTGACAAGTCAGTAAAATCTGACCTTTGTGAATGAGGATGTTTATTCTGGTAACTTCATGAAGATGAGACTATTTAACTTTCAGTACTCTGTTTTGGTAAATAGATTTGTAAAATAAATAGTAAGTAAGTCACGCATAAAAAAAAATAACTGCCCAATTAATCATCACTATCAAATCTAATGGCTTACTAATATAAATCCTAGTAGGGAGGAGTTAAAATGTATCACTAAATCAGTGAACAAAATTATAATAGCAACTAATAATCCAGCTGAGTCTGACCATTGGGGAAAAAAGGATGGTATCATGGAGAAAGTCAATAAGGCAGATGGATTTTTAGAACTACCAATAAAAGGCAAATTATGGACAAAAATCTGGTGTCATGAACTTTAATTGACCAGAAAACTTAAGTGATCTTGTCTTTATTACCACTGTTAAGCAGGATCTGCTGACATTATATGGCAAAGTTGGGTTGAAAGCACTCATGAATCTTTCTACTTCTGATTCAGGAAAGGTCATAGAGATAGTTAGTAGTCACTTGGATATTTAAAGCACAGGTACCAGTTTTTAATACTTGGGTCACATTGTTGTTTTTTTTTTCTATATTTTATGTTTCTAATACCACTGTGTTTGGTTGGTTGGAGTTTTTTTCTAGATAGCAGCTATGTGATATAGGCAAGCATCGCAGCTAGTTAGCTACTGTGGTCAAGGAAAGCCTTTGCAAGCATAGAAGACTCATTTTTGTTTGGGTGGCTTTAATGTTTAAATATCACAGCCCTTATTTCAGTTTTAAGCATTTCTGCACTGGGAGAAAAAACCTAGATAATAAATATTTGCAAGTTAATCAGCAGACAGGTACTTTTAATCACTTCAGAATAAGATTTAAGATTTTTTATAACCTAGATTACTTGTCTAGTTCAAGACATTTTTGTCAGAAAGCTGTGATTTGAGTATGTGAATGTGTGTTTTATCAAATACTTTTGCCCTTGGTATCACTTTGTTTTGGTCAGAGTACTAGCAGTATTCAATTAATTCTTTACTGTGATGTTCATGTTACTGGTCATCAGGTTATTGAGTTGTTCACAGTAACAATTATTTTATTAGAACTTGCCTGTCTTGCATTTAGGTATATTATCATGAAAGAGGCATAAATCACTATCCAGAATAAGAATGTTCATTTACTGAGTCATCACAAAACCACTGTATTTAACTTTTACTCTTTATCTTAATTCAAATTCAGCCTCAGATGTTGACAAACGAGTAAAAACATTCCTGATATATGTTGTCATTCTGTAAATACGTGCTTTTAATTAGTCTGTTTCAGTCAAATATCTCCATATGTTTTAATATATCCTAAGAAATAAAACAAACAAAAGGACAAAACCCACACTTTCTGTATAGTCTATACATTCCATCCAGAAACTAATAAATATACCAGAATGAAAATACGAACATGAAAACACAAATACAAAAAAAATTCAGAAATCCCACATGCAGAAGAGAGCACTTAGAGCACATATATTAATCAAAATTATCTTTAGAACTTCACATTTCCAGTTGTATAAATATTAAAAATTCAAGTTCTGATTAGTGGAGACATATCTTCAGATGCTTCGGTAGCTGTTGAGACTGCTTATCATATAGTTTTCAATATATGAAAATTGTATTAGGGAAGTGAGTAGATAGTCAGTATGAAAGAAGGTGACAATAGGAAAGTATTAATGTGAATATCAGTTTCCTCCAGATGGTAATTTCAGGGAGGAAAAAAACCTGAACTAATTAGAAAGACAAAACAGGAACAAAACTATTGACACTTTTTCAGTTGATTAGAACATTTGATCAGAGTCAAAGAACAAATTTGTTAAAAATACATGATTCTATACTGAAAATTTTGAAGGCTTCAATCTTTTCAAGTTTAGTTAGTTAGTTAGCTAGTTACTTATTTCACCGTGGAAGATGGAGCAAGAACATTAATATTTTCTTCTCTCTAAACTGATTTGGGGAAAAACAAACCAATAAACAAACAACCAAAAACAAGGCAAACGCTTTAACTTTGTCTCTTCTTTTATGGGGTTTAAAAAAAAAAAAAAAAA